>CM039479.1:28696675-28719008 GCA_022433065.1 Begonia loranthoides | reverse complement strand
AGGAGAATGGCGATGGTCGAGGTGCTTGCAAGGCTTTCTCGATTAGAGGAGTTCACGGGGGTTCGTGAAGCAAGCGATGAGGAGTCCCTACGACTCCAAATTATCTCCCTAAAGATGGAAATCGACGTCCTCAAAGCTTCGGTAAGCGAAGATCTAGCGGCGGCAGAACAACTCACACGAGAGGGGCTCGCACGGGTTAATAGGGAGGTAGCGCAGGTAAGCGCAACGGTAGCGGCAGCAGGTGGCGCGGCAAAGAGGCTTGGCGCAACGGCTACGCAATTTAAAATTCCGGAACCGAAGCCCTACAATGGCAATCGGAACGCAAAGGAGTTGGAGAATTTTCTATTCGACATAGAACAATATTTCCAAGCGGCCGGGATCGAGGAAAGCAACAAAGTTATGATTTTTAGCATGTATCTTGCTGGAGACGCAAAGCTATGGTGGAGACAACGTCTTGACAAGGAGCCAAAGATCAATAGTTGCGAAGTTCTCAAGCGAGAACTAAAAGAGCGATTTTTACCGCTCAACGCCGAGTGGACGGCAAAGGAAGCACTAAGGAAGTTGCGACAGACAGGGTCGGTTCGTGACTATGTTCGAGAATACAGTTCCTTATTGCTTGATATTCGAGACATGCATGAGAGTGATAAATTATTCAACTTTATGGCTGGACTTCAACCATGGGCACAAACAGAGCTGCGACGGCATGGTGTGAAGGATGTGTCATCGGCAATTGCGATTGCCGAGGGTTTGGTGGACTTCAGGGCCGCCCCTACTTCTGAGAAGAAAAAGGGAAGAGACGACAAGCGAGGTAAACAAAGTGGGCACGACAAAGGTAAAAGGACCGAGGGATCTAAAGGCAAGGGATCTGATCAACCCCAACGCAAGAAGAACCAGGGTTGCTTTATATGCAGTGGGCCACATTATGCTCGGGATTGTCCTACTAAGGCGGCAGCATCTACCCTAAGGGTCCAGGAAGAGAACTCCGAAGGAGAGGAGAAAGCTCGGATGAACCCCATTCAACTAGTGAATGCCCTGACAAGCAGTCAAAAAGCGACGACAAGCGGACAAGCAACAGCGGCGTCTGGCCAAACACCGCCAATGCAAAAGGGCCTAATGTTCGTCGAGGTGCAGGTCAACGGAAAGAAGGTGCGTGCGATGTTGGACACCGGCGCGACCAACAACTTTATCTCGCAGCGGAAGGCGGGAGAGCTCGGCTTGGAAGTGACCAAGAGCACGAGCTTGATTAAAGCAGTCAATTCAGACGCCCAGCCCATCAAGGGCACGGCGACACCCCTGCTGAGAGTAGGCGAGTGGGAACAATCATGCCCGATGATGATTGTGCCATTGGACGACTTTGATCTTATATTGGGCTTGGAGTTTTTCAGGCTAGCAAAGGCGACGGTACTGCCACATCTTGGAATGATTCTTATCCAAGACGAGACAACACCTTGCACGGTCAAGAGTGAGAACCGAGGCAAAAGCGTGATGCAATCATCCCTACAGTTGAAGACGGGAGTTCGGAAGGGGGAGACAACCTTCTTGGCGACACTACGCGAGGTCAAGCAGGACCAAGTGGGGGAGATATCATCAGAGGTACGCGCAGTGTTGGAGAGATATTGTGATGTGATGCCAGCGGAGCTACCGAAAGTGTTGCCACCAAGGCGCGCTATCGATCATCACATTGAGTTGGAGCCGGGCGCAGTGCCGCCTGCACAGGCTCCCTATCGCATGGCTCCATCAGAGTTGGCGGAGTTGCGACGACAGCTGGACGAGTTGTTGGAATCTGGTTACATCCAACCGTCTAAGGCTCCTTATGGGGCACCGGTGCTTTTTCAGAGGAAGAAAGATGGCGCACTGCGCATGTGCGTTGACTACCGGGCATTGAACAAAATCACCATCAAGAACAAGTATCCTATTCCAAATGCAAGTGATCTATTTGACAGATTGGCAAAGGCGTCATACTTCACCAAGTTGGACTTGAGATCGGGGTATTGGCAGGTGAGGATAGCCGAGGGTGACGAGGCCAAGACGGCAATGGTGTCGAGATATGGTTCATATGAGTTTTTGGTTATGCCGTTTGGGCTAACCAACGCACCGGCTACTTTTTGCAATCTTATGAACGACGTGCTCTATGAGTTCTTGGATAGCTTCGTGGTGGTCTATCTGGACGATATTGTCATCTACAGCGAGTCCTTGGAGGAGCATTTACATCACTTGGAGACAGTTCTGAAGAAGCTCAGGGAGCATTCTTTATTTGTGAAACGGGAAAAGTGCGAGTTTGGGGCAACAGAAATCAACTTCTTAGGCCACTACATCCGAAAGGGAGAGATTCGCATGGATGGTGCTAAGGTACGGGCGATCGACGGATGGATCGCGCCAACAAAGGTAACCGAGCTAAGGTCTTTCCTTGGCTTAGCCAACTATTATCGGAGGTTTATTGCAGACTACTCGAGACTGGTGAATCCCTTGACCGATTTGTTGAGGAAAGATAAACCATGGGCATGGACGGACGCATGTCAAGAGGCATTTGAGCAGGTGAAGAGGGCGGTGACAACGGAGCCAGTGTTGAGGCTTCCAGATTTTACTTTGCCATTCGAGGTGCATACAGATGCATCAGAGCGCGCAGTGGGCGGAGTCTTGGTTCAAGATGGACATCCGGTCGCCTATGAGAGCCGGAAACTAAGGGGAGCCGAGGAGCGCTATTCAGCACATGAGAAAGAGATGGTGGCGGTTATACATTGCTTGGTAACTTGGAGACACTATCTATTGGGCACACAGTTCACCGTGGTCACAGACAATGTGGCCAATACCTATTTCAAGACACAAAAGAATCTCTCACCAAAGCAGGCGCGATGGCAGGAGTTCTTGGCAGAGTTTGACTTCACTTGGCTACATAAACCAGGGGTCGAGAATAGAGTGGCAGATGCACTTAGCCGCAGGGAGCATGCGGAACGCATAGCAGCGATAACGGAGGTTCGCTCGGATCTTCTAGAGAAGATCAAGGCGGCATCTACAGAAGATGTCGCGTACTTGCGACTTGCGAAGCAGGTACAGGATGGGTCGGTGAGGCGATATTGGCTAGAAGACGGCTTATTGAAAGCACGTGGTGACAGAGTTCTAGTGCCTAGTTGGGGCGGGGTCCGCCAACTTCTCCTGAAAGAGACACATGACACCCGCTGGGCGGGACACCCGGGCGTCGAGAGGATGCTCGCTTTATTATCACGAGACTACATCTGGCCGAAGATGGAAGAAGACATTGAGCTCTATGTGAAGACATGTCTAACTTGTCAGGTGGACAAGACGGAGAGGAAAAAAGAAGCAGGGCTACTTCAACCACTCCCAATTCCAAGCAAGCCATGGGAGTCGGTCTCGATGGATTTCATCACCGGGATGCCAACGGTGGAGGGGAAAGGATCTATCATGGTGGTGGTAGATCGCTTGACAAAGTACGCTGTGTTCATGGGCGTACCAAAGACATGCACCGCGCAAGAGGCGGCGGATTACTTCATGAGGTTCGTGGTTAAAACATTTGGGTTGCCGAAAGATATTGTGAGTGATCGAGACTCAAGGTTCACAGGAAAGTTCTGGACTATATTGTTCAACTTAATGGGCACCGAGCTAAAGTTCTCCACGGCAAACCATCCCCAGACAGACGGGCAAACTGAGCGGCTCAATGCGTTATTGGAAGAGTATTTGAGGCACTTTGTATCAGCGAGCCAGAGAAATTGGGTGGATCTATTGGATGCAGCTCAATTTTCATACAACATTCATCGGACATCGACCACGGGAATGAGTCCCGCGGAGCTTACTTTGGGATTTCAGCCGGCGACTCCAGCCGAAATTGCACGCAGGAAGGAGCAGGGCCCCTGTCCAGCAGCCTACAGGTACGGACGAGACCGGACAGAACTGTTAGAACAAGCCAAAGAAAGTTTGGGCAAGGCCCAACGACGGATGAAAAAGTATGCAGATAAGGGGAGAAGACCACTAGAGTTCAAGGAGGGGGACCGGGTCCTACTCAAACTCACGCCTCAGATATGGAAGAAGGTGACATCTCGGAGATATCACAAGGGACTTCTTCCCAAGTATGATGGACCATTCACGGTTATCAAAAAAGTTGGGTCGGTGGCCTACCGATTGCAACTTCCCGACAGACTCAAATTGCATCCTACATTCCATGTAAGTTTCTTAAAGCCCTATCACGAAGGAGATAGAGTTCAGAGATTGAAGGCTCCACCTGGGGTGCGAGTGGAATTTCAAAAGAAGATTTCCAAGATCCTTGATCATCGAAGCATGGGAGAAAGTTCAAAGAATAGGCGCACGCAATTCTTAGTTCTATGGGAGGATGAAGATGAGGCAACGTGGGAGAATGATAAAGACTTGTGGCAATTTGAAGACGAGGTGACGGCTTACTTAGATTGGGCGTCGACGAGGCCTTCGACTTCATCTAGTGGGGGAGGATTGTCACACCCCCTTTCTCACAAGGCGTAAACGGGCGCAGCGCCCGAAAGGAGGCTTCTGGGAAGTCTCACAACAGTGCGCTGGGTGCACTATGCAAACAAGCTGCGTGCGGGGCGCGCATCAGGCAGGAGTAGACGTCGGCAGCACGTGCGCCGCAGAGGAGAAGACAGCAGCGCGATTGGGCTGGGCCAGCAGCGCGCCAACTAGGCCGACAGTGCGCTATCATGGACTAGCACACACTAGATTGAAGCTACTAGCATGGACTAGCACACACTAGATTGGAGCTACTAGCATGGACTAGCACACACTGGATTGGAGCTACTAGCATGGACTAGCACACACTGGATTGGAGCTACAAATCCTACTAGCCTTAGGATTCCTAGTTCTAGTTGAATTAGGATTACTTATTGCCTATAAATAAGACCCTTGAGGCACCAACCAAGGCATTGATAATCATTGAGTGATTAGTCATCCTTGAGAGAGTTGTGGTGTTCCGAGTGGCGAGAATTGTTTCTAGTTTCTTTGGTTTGGAATCGAAAGAAAGGGTTGGGGGCCGGGCTCCCGTAAAGAGTTTGTGTTCAACGAGAGGAGGCGACATCCTAGAATATTCGGAGAGAGGCTGGTCGTAGTGGGACTACGGCGCCGCACACCTATTCGCCCTATTCCGCACGGCGAAAAATTAGGGGTGTGACACACGCTAACAATAACAAGACAGACGTGAAGACGTATTTATTACCTCAATTCAACTTCACGTCTCTTTGAGGTAATCACATCTCTTTTTTATCGACCCTGTACTATCTTTAGCGTGTTTTTAATGACATGGACCTTATTAGTAGTTTTCTTGATCATGTTAGACACGTAAAATGACCTCTCTAATGACTCTATCGAACATAATAGTGGCATGCACGACCTCCCACATAATTACGCAGTAGAGATGATAAACAAACTGGCTCTGGACCAAGTGTGGCCCGTTTTAATTGTTTAAGAACATGATTAGCTCACAAGAAACTAAAAATATTGACCCCGTTGAAGAAAAATAAATTATATATGAGTGGCAACAGGCAATTGACAAAGTATATAGAAATAAATACAAGGTGTTGACAAATTAGTCTCAATAATTAATGTTTAGAGAGTCAAACTCGTGTATTGAACCATGCCCAATTTGGCCTACTATAATTAAATTAATTCCTATATTTTATTAAATTAATAATACTTCTTTTCAACCTCAACTGTGGCCAACCCAACCACTCTATTTTCCATGCCTTGAATTTTCGTTTTGACGCATTTAATCATTAAATATTAATTAAAGATTTGGAAAGATTTTATTTATTTTTTTAAATAATATTATCTACAAAACTATTTTCCTACTTTATAATTTTGGTCCACCACTCAAAATTAACACATAAATATCGTCCCACCCTATGACATTAGAAGTGTAATGTTTATCTGTTTTGGGTAGAATCTTACCTGTCTCTATTCTTAGAGTTTATCCCAAAATACGGTGCACTAGGTAACCAAATAATATGAGATTGTACACCCTCATTTACATGGATCGGATCGAATTTTGACTGACATAATTCATTATGGCCTACACTAAATAACGTTAAAAAGAAAGGAGGAAAACTTAATAATTCAAGGTTCTAGATGAAGAGATACAAGGCAAATATAAAATGAGGAGTTGTTGGAAGTAGTAAAAGTGTGAGATAGTATAAATTGAACACACCAAATCTAATTGAATTATTAATAAAAAAAAATAACATCTTTAAAAAAATGTCACATCTAAGTTTGGTGCGTCATAAATGGGTTCTAGTTGTACCAGGTGGAAGAAAATTGATTAGTCCAACGGCCCGGAAGCCCTGAACCCACCCACACCGCTGCTCATAACTTATTATTTTGTTAGACTCACTGGACTCTGAAGTCGTGGTCAACTTCTCTGGTTTGATCCATTTCTAGCCGTCCGATTAATCCAACGATTGTAGTTAGAAGAGGACCAGTTAATAATCATGAGTAAATTAAATTACAACTAGGGGTGAAATAGTTGATGTATTCATTTGTTAAACTAATGCCTTAATGTGGTCTCTATCTTCAACAGCAGTGGGGCCCATCCTCCACTTTTTTTCCATTGGACTCACCTGTTCATCATCGTCCTTTTCTTCCACTAATCACTCGCGTCTTCTTTCTTCAAAATCATCTCGGCCGTTAGATCAAACCCAAGTTTGACTCTCTTTACCTATATCAACCACCCACCTTTCCCACCTCCTCTTACTTCTTCTGGACCAACCCCTCCATGACCTTGCGCTTCTCTTCTCCGTAGCCCTGCTTTCTCTCCTTCTACACCCCTCTCGGATGGCGATGGACTTCATGGCCGGCTTCCCTAACAACGCCGATCGACAGATGGCTCTCCAGGAAGCTGCGTCTCAAGGTTTGAAGAGCATGGAACACCTGATCTACGCCCTTTCTCAGAAGCAGCAGTACAATCACTCCGATTGCAACGATCTCACCGACGCTACGGTTTCCAAGTTCAACAAAGTTATTTCTCTTCTCAACCGGACCGGCCACGCGCGCTTCAGGCGCGCTCCCCTTCTCTCTCCTTCCTCATCGTCCACCTCCTCTGCCTCTCTCTCCCAGACTTTGAGCCTCGCCCCGACTACTTTCACTTCTCCCTCAACTCTCTTAAACGCTCCTATTGCGCCTCCGGCGAGCTTCGTTCAGCCCCAGCCGCTGCAAAGCATGACTCTTGATTTCACCAAACCTAATGTTTTAAGTTCAAATGTCAAGAATAACGACCTCGAGTTCACCAAAGACAGCTTCAGCGTCTCGTCAAGTTCCTCGTTCATGTCGTCGGCCATCACCGGAGACGGGAGCGTGTCAAATGGAAAGCTCGGACCTTCGATCTTCCTATCCTCCACACCAGCAGTCTCCGCGGGAAAGCCACCTCTCTCAGCGGTGCCCTACAAGAAGAGTTGCCACGAGCACTCGCAGTCTCATTCCCACTCCTACTCCCACTCCCATTCCCACTCCTACTCCCACTCGGAAAACGTCTCCGGAAAACTTTCCGGTTCTACTTCCGCTTCCGGCAAGTGCCACTGCTCCAAAAGAAGGTACTCCTTCGTGCAAGTCGTATTTCGTAATTCCTACGATCTTTCTACCCTATACTTAATGTTAATTATTCAATGGTAGAACAAATAAAACCTGTTGATTAATTAGGCGGTAGTATATAAGATCAAACTTTTTTGGTTCATCGACAAGAAACGAAGAACCGGAAGGAATTCGTCAGCTCGATGGAAGTCGTCCGAGACCACTGAGTTTATGGTCAACGAGTCGGATTCCTGAATCGATCCCACTTGCTCTAGTTCGTTGCCAGGCAGGGCACGCGTGGCACGGATCCTGACAAACTGGGTGCGTCAAATGAGGCGTAGTTTACCATGCTCAATAAAGCAGTTTTGTCTTTTACTTTCTTTTATGACCGTTGACTCTGAGCACAACGGCCCGCCGGACCCACCCACCCCTTTCTAGGATAGATGGAAGAGTTGTTTCCTGGAAAACCTTGGGTGATAAATGTCAAAATAGAGAAATTTTTTGTTAGATGTGGTGAAGATGGTGTGATTTATGTCTTGCACGTACAGGTTTTTATATGATATTATTTTGGTACAGGAAAAATCGTTTAAAGAAAACAATAAGAGTCCCGGCGGTGAGTTCAAAGATCGCCGACATTCCGCCGGACGAGTATTCGTGGAGAAAATACGGGCAGAAGCCGATCAAAGGGTCGCCATTCCCACGGTAAAGACTCTGTTGATGAAAATCAGGTATAAAGTTAAAAAAAAAAAAAAGAGTTGGGTGATTAAAAAGTGGGATTGCATATGATTTTACAGGGGATACTACAAGTGCAGTACGGTGAGGGGATGCCCGGCGAGGAAACACGTAGAAAGGGCTCCGGATGACCCGAAGATGCTAATCGTAACGTACGAGGGAGAGCACCGACATACGCAGGGGGCGATGCAGGAGAACATGGGGGGAGGAGGTGGGGTGGTATTCGAGTCAACGTGAAGGAGGAGGAGGAAGGACAATAATGGAGTATAATAATAAGGAAAGAGATGGGAAGGTGAGGGTGGGGCAGAGGGATGGTTGAGCTTTGATGGTTGATTATTGGTTGTGGTTGTGGTGGGTGTCTATTATATTGTATTTTTGAGGTGGAAAAATGTGGTTGTGAAAGCCAAGGAAGAGAGACGATGATGATTTATTATTAATGGGGAAGTCAAAGTCAAATTTAGAAATGTTGAAATGCGGTGGCGGTGGCGGTGGGGGTATGACTCGAGACAATTGCGACCCAATGTCTTTATCTGTGTAAGACCGACAATGAAGTTGTTTTATTTTGTACAAATATGAACTAAGATTGTGCACCCTATCTATCATTCATGCTCATGGTTGGTTCCAATCGCGCAAGTTGTGTAATAGAAATTACCCGTGACTAAGATTGTGCACCTTATATCTATAATATGATCATGGTTGAATATATATAACACTCTTCTAACTGCACATATTATATTATAAGGTGAAATTGAAGAAATAATAAAATAGTTCAAACCCATAATGGAACGGAACTGGGGGTGGTACGAAGTAATAACAAGGCAAATAGGACCATGATTGCTTCAATTATGCACCCATTTTTAACTCCCGTATTTATACCCACACCGTTCTATCGGACTCACCTTCTTCTCCTTTCACTTTCCTCTCTCTCTCTCTCTCTCCCCCTCCACCTCCCTTCTCGAATCATTCCGTCCGATTCTGAATCTCTGACTCTCTATTCTGCTCTCTACTCTAACCCACTCTCCTCCGCTTCCTTTCCCCTTCACGTCCCTTCCTCACCTCCGCCTTCTCCTTCTCCTTCTCATTCTCCTTCTCCTTCTCCTTCTCTACTCTCTCTCACCTCACACTTTTCTCGTTTCTCCTCTCTCTCTCACTGTTTGTGTTCGAATCCTCCGTTTTCTCTCCTACTTTTCGTGCTGATTTCCCTATCTGATTGTTTCCTTTCCTTTGTTTGGTGTGGATTTTCTCTATCAAAACAGTTCGCGAGGGTTTCTGCTTTCTGCTGATCCCAGAGTGGAATCCTGATCGATTTGGACACTCTACCCTCCCCCCATGATTCCTTGGGATATTGACGGCGATTGAAATTATAGGCTCCGAAACACTTGACCTACTTGCTTCTGAAGCTCATTTCTGACCTCGATTGAGATTCACTCATAGTTCAAGCTCTGTTTTTTGGAGTTAGGGTTTTTAGCAGGAATGGGAGACGCTGTGATTGATAAATTGACATCTGCTAGAAAATCCTTGAGGCTTAGCTTGGAGAAATCTAAGGCTTTAGGTTCTGCTCTAGATAAAACAGGCCCCAGATTGGAAGAGATTAAGCGGAGGTTACCTTCCCTTGAGGCGGCTGTCCGCCCAATCCGTGCCGACAAGGGCGCTCTAACTTCAGTCGGTGGCCATATTAACCGAGCAGTAGGCCCTGCAGCAGCAGTGCTTAAGGTTTTTGATGCCATTCATGGCCTTGAAAAGTCACTTTTGTCAGATCCACGCAGCGATCTACCTGGTTATCTGTCGGTGTTGAAACGCCTTGAAGAGGCATTGAGATTTTTGGGTGACAACTGCGGATTGGCAATTCAGTGGTTGGAAGATATAGTGGAGTATCTACATGATAATTCTGTTGCAGACGAGCGGTACATAGCAAACTTGAAGAGTTCGCTGGTAAATCTTCGAGCATTGCAGAATGATAAGGAAAATAAAGATCTTGATGGAGGGCTTTTGGACGCTGCAATGGACAAATTAGAAAATGATTTCCGCAGGCTACTTACTGAGCATAGTGTGCCTCTTCCAATGTCATCTTCATCCTTGCTTGGGGAGCAAGCAGCCATTGCACCATCACCCTTACCTGTTTCTGTTATTCATAAATTGCAGGCAATTCTGGGCAGATTCACTGCTAACAAGAGGCACAGGAAGGGCATGTCGATTTATATAGAAGTACGCAGTTCGAATGTTAGGGCAAGTTTGAAAGATCTGGATTTGGACTACCTTCAGATGTCACTGACAGAGTTCAATGAAGTACAAAACATTGAAGGACACATAGCACAGTGGGGAAGACACTTAGAGTTTTCTGTGAAACACTTGTTTGAGGCAGAATACAAGCTTTGTAAAGAAATATTTGAGAGACTTGGGCAGGAATTATGGATGGATTGCTTTGCAAAGATAGCAGCTGAGTCTGGCATCCGTGCATTTCTTCAGTTTGGGAATACAGTTACCGAGAGTAAGATGAATCCCATTAAATTATTGATGTTATTAGATATATTTGCATATTTGAGCAATTTGAGGCTGGACTTCAACCGGCTTTTTGGCGGGGCAGCATGTGTTGATATCCAGAACCTTACAAGAGATCTTATTAAGAGGGTTATTAATGGGGCCTCTGAAATCTTCTGGGAACTTCGGAATCAGGTAGAGTTACAGAGGCAAATTCCACCTCCATCTGATGGGAGTGTTCCGAGGTTGGTAACCTTCATTTCTGATTACTGTAATAAATTGCTTGGGGAAAATTATAAGCCAATTCTAACCCAAGTTCTGGTCATTTACCATAGCTGGAAGCGTGAGAAATTTCAAGAAAAAATTATTGTTGATGAAGTTTTGGAAATTGTGAAAGCAGTAGAGATGAATCTAGAGACATGGATTAAGTCTTACGAGGATTCCACTTTATCAAACCTTTTTGCAATGAATAACCACGGTCATTTGTACAAGCATATGAAGGGAACCAAATTGGGGGATCTTAAGGGGGAGTTGTGGTTGAAAGAACATGAACAATTCAAGGACTATTATGCCACAGTTTTTTTAAGAGAGAGCTGGAATAAGCTTCCAGGTCATTTAAGTAGAGAAGGATTGATTTTGTTCTCTGGGGGACGGGCTACTGCTCGAGATCTTGTCAAGAAAAGGCTGAAAAGTTTTAATGAAGCTTTTGATGACATGTATAAGAAGCAATCAAACTGGATTGTTCCTGACCTTGAAATGCGGGAGAAGATATGCCAGCTCATTGTGCAGGCAGTTGTGCCTGTTTATAGAAGCTACATGCAAAATTATGGGGCCCTGGTTGAGCAAGATGGAAGCTCTTATAAGTATGCTAAGTATACAATAGAGACATTGGAAAAGATGCTTATGTCTCTTTTTCGGCCAAAGCCTTCTAGATACGGCAGTTTTAAGGGAAGGCAGCCCAGTGGGAAATTCAACAATGGCACTGCAGATTTTCGACGAACTGCCTCAGCGGTTATGTGATCATCTGAAAGAAGTGGCCTTCTCATAGTGCTCGTTTTTCCAATTGTTTATATAGATTCAAACAGGGATCTTGGAGGAAGCATTTTGTATGATCTTAGATGCCATTCTGATAAGGATGTTGGGCAAATCTCTGCATCCCCATTTTTGAATAAGTATTGCCTGAAACGGGCTATGGACGAGAAACGGAGACATCATCTTGGAAGAAAGTGTAATTGAGGTACTGGATCAAGTTCATTTACGACACTGCTAGGTAAAAATATATATTTTTTTTCATTTTATGTTCACTCATTGATTAATTTAGTAGATAAGCTGCTAGAATGTTGTAATGTGATGAACTTGAATGTACAATTTTTTCAATATGGAGGCCATATATATTTTGAATTTGCACATGGATCAGACCTAGGAGAAGGGTTGATCATTGGTGGCGTGGCATATAGATTAATTTACCTTTCCGCCCATTATGGTATCTCTTTGTTAACTGGGGAAAATGATGCAGAATCAAAGCAAGAGCATGGGGAGCTTAGCTAGCTGTTGTTAAGAGATGGAACTCGGATGGGATGTGGGTACGAAACGAGTTTGCATATTTGGTGTATCTAGAATCATTTGAACCTTAGCTTGAAATAATTAGATGAAGTGGTACGTGTAGTTGTGTAGTCTGAA
The DNA here is from genome assembly GCA_022433065.1 of Begonia loranthoides. Classification (NCBI taxonomy): domain Eukaryota; kingdom Viridiplantae; phylum Streptophyta; class Magnoliopsida; order Cucurbitales; family Begoniaceae; genus Begonia; species Begonia loranthoides. The sequence goes on along the minus strand of CM039479.1, from coordinate 28,706,582 downwards.
TAAGGAGAAAATGAACAAGGATGAAATGTCATTTTGCAGCGTGTTATTTGTGGATGAGAAAGCATTGTTTTGTTTAAAAGTGGAGCAAGTATTTGAGTGATGCAGGGCAGTGTAATTTGAAAGGGCTTCCTAAAAAGTGCCCATTCTCTGAGTCAGAGCCAACTGTTCATTTAAAATTAAAAAAAAAGACTTGGAGAGCAAGTAATAAGAGTGATCTTCCCCAACAATTCTCTCTATTTCCCGCCTTACTCTCTCCATAAATGCCCCTCCACATCTTGTGCTTCAACTCTAAACCTCATGGACGGGGAGAATTTGTCTGTTCTAGGCCGCTTGAAGAGGGCCTTGCTCAGAATTATCGCTGTGCTCCGTCTTAATCACTGGCTCTGGAGGAGGGGCCGTGCCCTCGGACGACGGGCAGTGAGTTTCCACGACCGACCAACTGGCCTGTTGGGCAGTTGCATTGGTGACGACGAAATGCCAGAACAGTTGTCGAGAAATCAGTTTCGTCGGACATCAAGTTTTGTCTCCGACGAAGACGTCGATCAAAGGGCTGAGAATTTCATCAGAAGCTTTCGACGTCACCTTTTGTTGGAAAGACAGGTTTCTTTGGAGCTAAGATATTGCAGGTTCAATAATTATGTTTGAGAAGCTTATTTCGAGTGAAATCTGTTGAATTTCTTCTTCTTTTTTTTTTTTTTAAATTTTGGTGTGGGCAAGAACATAGAATTATCCTGTTCAATTTAGTTTACATATGGGATAGGATATCCTGTCTTGTCTGGCTGTCTCTTGAATAAATATACTTTACAGTAGATTGGAGTTGTTAAATGACTGTCTTAATCTTGACGAAGATGGGAGGGAGTTATTTGGAGGAGGAGGATTCATAATCGATGACAGTCTCAAATGCCCCAACCAAAGCCTTCACCTTCTTCTTCCTCTCCTCCAACACCTTACTTGCTGTGTCTCCTCTATCACCTCCTTGCATGCCGGAGGAGATTCCTTCTTTCCTTTTCCTCCTCCTGATGATCCTACTTTTACCATTTTCATATTCTCTTCCTCACCCTTTCTTTCTTCTCCCCCATCTCTCCTCTTTCCATGCTCTTCTTCCTTCTTCCCTATTTCCTCTACCCTGATTTTTTACTTCTTGTCTCCTTCCTTCGTCTCTTCCAACTCCTCGCCCTCTTTCTTCTCTTTTGCAATTCTCATTGCTGAGTTACCATCGTGTTCCACTTCATCTTCTTTCTCTGCCAGCCTTTCCCTGGGTTCAACTGCCGAAAGACTCTATTTTTCTTCTTTTTCTGATACTGTGGAAATGTCGGAGATCTGGACCTTATTCCTCTCCTCTTCGTTTCCTTCACTTCCTGAGACGTCGACAAGAACCTTCTCCGTTTCAGCCACATTCTCAGTTGGAATCGTCACCTCCTCTTCAACTGGTTCGACCATCTTTGTCTCCTTGACAAAACTTTCTTCCTGATTAGTTTCCTGATTATCTGCATGTGAAACTGGATCAACAGCGACGTCCTTCGAGATTTCTGTTGAAGCTGCAGGATTGTGGGTTTCCTTTCCACTACTCAAAAGGGATGTTTTCTTCACGTATAATTGATGGATTTTGCCCGGTTTGGATGCTTTCGAGACTCTTTCCTGACCCGGCTTCGCCGAGGAAGAAGCAGCTGTTTTAGCTCCTGGAGACGGCGAAGTTCGCCGGACTGTTCTTGTCGTTCCTTCTCTGGTGGGTCCGGAGGAAACAACAGCTTTGTGATTTTGGGTCGCAGAGTTTCTTTCATTTGGGCCATCTTTCTTCACATACCTAAAAGATTCATGGGGTGGCGACCTTTTCGTCGGCTTGAGATAGTTGGGGACGTGTTTATTTTGATCAGACGACGAGACTTTATTCGTATCACTCGAGGCTGATCTTACGGTTGGTTTAAGAATTCTTTCGATTTGGGTGGAATTTGCTGTGATCGCCATCTGTAGTAACTCTGATCTCTACAAGCTTTTGCATGGAGGTTTAGGAAATGGGAAGAAGAGGAGAGATGACAACCGTACATGCTTCTCTTCAAGCATTCTGCACGTAGACAATGTGTATTTGGGTCAAAACTATGATACAATATGTTATTGAATTTGGAATTCCAATCAATTCTCAGCTGAAGCTCTACCACAAACACTTTCCACGATACGACTATCCCATCCCTTCCCTACAAAACTTTGTTTGAATATTTCTTCACTACGGCCTCAACATCAATAGATATGGTAAAAACAGCTAATGTCAATGCTAAATATACAATCACTGCCCTCCTGGGCCCCTGCCCATTCATTCAGAATGCACCCCCTTCTTAACTGCTTTTGAATGATTGGCAGGTCGAAGCCAGCAAACAGAGCCCCTTGATTCTCAAACCCCGTTCCATCCACCCATCGTCTGCACAAATTTTCCCACTTTTATTCCCCAAACGAATGCGTACAAATCTTTTCGAGCATCATAGGCCAGTCTTCACCAAGCAGCTTTGGGTTTAGCTCCATGGCTATTTTGAAATCCAGCAATGATACTGAGCACCATGGTCTTTGTTCCTGCGTAATATCATCAATTGGAGGACTGTTACTCCTGATATTTGACTCATTACTTGGCCATGTCCCATTCATAGCCTTTTTTTGTATGTGAGGCTTCAGGGCCAATTGCCCTTTAACCTCACAACTAGACCTCATCCCAACCAATTCAATACAAGAGCTGATCATTCTCTTCAAATACAAATTCAGCATGTTATTCAACACAATTGCACATTCACTCGAAACCCCTTCTAGCCCCTCTGCTTTTACAATTTGATCCATTCGTCTTCTCAAAGTCTCGTCGCCAGACAACTCATTATTGCTGTAGAAGCTGACCGAATCAACTCTACCACCAAATGACAAGCCTTTTCGAGCCCCACCTACACTGGCTGCACAAAACGGAATTCCAAGAGGAGCAAGTAGAGGACTTTTACATAAACTCAAGGGGTTTGACCTGCCCATCTCCCTCGCATCTTCATTAATTGTTGATTCGGTTCGAAATTCGCTGTTTATCCTTGGAACAGCCTCGAGTTGCTGCAAGGGTCTCTGATAATCACACAAACTTACATCACCATTGCTGCTCATAACAGCTTTATCACCAGCATCATCGACACCGGCTGTTTGATTTTTCACATGCTCAACCTTTCCATTTGGTCCGACAAGTCTATGTCTATCTTTAAGCTTTCTATCACGAATCCCAGATTTACCCTTCCGTGGGGACGCTGGCAAAACTCCATTTGACCAAATAGGTACACTTGGAGTAGAAAAACCAGGTCCATCCGGTTCATGATCATCTCGTTCACGAGAAGAACTATTCGATGCTTGTGCCACTGATTTTGATTGGCTCGATACATGAAGTGGAGGCGGGGTCTTTGCTTGACATGCATTTTTCAGAATTGCTCGCATAAATTGATTGTGAAGCTGAAGATTTTCCTCCCCAAGCACACGAAGGCACAACTTGTCAAATATGTTTTTGCTCAAATTCTGACTCAACAACCTATTCAAGTGATAAAAGTACCATTTCGACCTACCAGCTCCAACCTTTTTCACTACCTGAGCTTTCAAATCACCCAAATCAATTCTTGAGCTTTGCTGAGGTTGCATTTTTCTACAGAGAGATTCATATACAGTTAACAAGCACCAAGTCCAACCCAGTAACCTGATTTTGAAAAACTTTAAGCTATTTCCTTTTGAAAATCTCCCCAGGCCTACATTCCCACGTATCATTCAATCCAGATGAACTATCAAGTCTGCAATTTTTCCCAACCACAACTATACACACCATCAACCACATTGTACAAGGCGCAGAAAAAGGATTCGCTTGATCTTTATTTCGAAACGAACTGAAATTCACCACGCACATACAATACGAAACAAACCCAGATCTCTTTTTCCCAAAACCAAAACCCTAGAGACCAAACCCAATAGAGAACTCGCTCGATCCGCCAAAAAAAGTAAAAGCGATCGACCTTAATTTATAGAAAATCATCTGAATAAAAGCCCTAAGTTCGAATAAACAAACCAGGGTGTCAAGCAATGTCAGGCACTCCACGAGCAGTCAGTCGCGCCATCGCAGCAACAACCAAAAAAACCCACCTCATTTGCGCACGCAATTCATAAGCTGGAAACTTGCCAATCGAAATTTGAAGTTGAAGAAGCGAGATCATTGAGTGGAAGGAATTGGAGTGGATAAAAGGAGAGCAGGATTGGCGTCAGAGAGTGATGGAAGAATGAGGCACAAAAATCAAGGTCAAGAATATACCAATATAAAAGGTTGAAAGATTGATTGAGCTCTGACCTCAACAAACTTGAGGGATAACAGAGCAATCCAACTTCGCGACACTGACTGGGTCCGAATCTTCGGAGCTTCGGGCTCTTCCCTAACTCTGTCTCTCCTCTATTGATTATTAATATTAATAATACCACAAATTGCAACTATTTTTAGCATTATATGTTTTTAACAATGATTGGCCATAACCTCATGGACGGCCCTGCCCTCCTCCCTCCAATTCCTTCACTCCTCTAATTCTTCCTCGGTGCTGGACATTTCTTCTCCAAACTGAAAATCCCCTCTTTTGTGCTTCCCTCAGCATTCTCTCATGTTGCCCAAAATGGAAAGATGTCGTTTTTCCAAAGGATTTCAACTGCACTTTATATGATGTTGACCTTCCCAAACCTCGCATAATTCAGCCCACCTACAACTCTCTCTTTTTGTCGTCTGTTTTCGCCCATTTGCAACTATTTTTCATAACCAATCCAAATAAGAAAATAATGGGTTGTACTTTATTCCCGCACAAATACATATATTCCATGGAAAGATAGCTATTTTCAAAGATGCAAGGAGAGAAAAAGTTGAAGTCCTGCTCTCGACCAACTCACTTGTCTTGTCTCTTTCCATAAAAAGGAAAAACAAAAACAAACATAAGAAATGGCTGGGCTTGTCTTGTGATTGTGATGGCCTTTCTTTTGCTTTGTTTATTCCTTTTCGAGTTTCAAAGCCAATGAAAAGCTTTAACTTGGAAATCCAACATTAGAAACCTCACTTTGCTGGCCTCTGTTACTCAACCCAGATGACAAAACTTAAAAAATCAATCCAAGTTGGTTTAAATTCTAATTGTCAACGCACCATTCCAGTACAAAGCTCAGAAATCGAGCAAAAAGCTGTCGAATTGGCCAGCATGGCAGACTTTACTGTCCATATGTCAATCGTCTCATGAGAAAGTGTGTGTTCGAACAGTAAAATTCGTCTGTCGTAAACAAGAAACTGGGAAAGCAATTTTATTTGAATTTGATTGAAAACAGTAACAATCCAAAGTGGACAAGACTAGCTCCAAATGGAAGCTCACCCCTAATCTAGAGAAAATTTATTTTCTACGGATCATCAGACATCGTCAAATCCGGTGGATCATTAAACAGTGTAGTGTTGCTGAATGTTGTCGATGTCCAACCCCTTGAGCTTCACCACTGATTCAACATGCCCCTTCAATGTATTCAACTCCCGGAGCCTCGCCACCTCAGCGCGTCTCTTGGCTTGCTCGGCAATCTCAGAAAGCTCTCTGTAACTACTCTTATCGGAGAAAAGGTTGTTGGTTTCAGGAGCTTGAAGGCCATGCAGAGTCCTCTGAGCCGTCGCCCACTGAGCTTCTCTCTCTTCTTTCCCGTAATCTTTCTTCGTCGTGAAGGCAGTCTGTCGCCAAAGAAATGGAAAAATTCATCAACATTGGATAAATTCATCGTCTACCCACATGAATATCTGGAAGAAAAATCAAACCTTATTCTCCAGCAGATTATTCCAAGCTTTCCCACTGAGTGCGTAGCGAATAGTAAACTTAAGAATATCAAGAGGGACATAAGTAACCACACTAAAGAGCCAGATCACACCAGCCCACCCCCACCCAGTTCCCTTAATTCTTGCAAAGCCCCAGTCAGCGTAGACTGCTATTAAAGTTGCTACCTGTCAAACAGGAGAGTGCTCGTAAAGGGACGAATCAAAGCACCATCTGATGTTAAAATAAGTTAGGGAGTAGTAAAATTCTCACCAACTGAGCAATTATGAAAGCACCAACTAAGAGAAGGCCGGGTCGTTCAACAAAGGACCAGCTGCGGGATCGGGTGACGAAAATAAGGGCCTGGCTGACAATACTCACTTGTAGATATAAGGCTGCCATCATTTCGTCAGGGCTTTGCCTTAGTGATCTCACACCAAACTTGTCCTGCATTATGGAAGAATTCGAAAATTAGTACAACTATCGAGAATATTCCATAGCCGTTGCATATGAACATTGCACAATTCATACCGAGAAGAAATCGGTATCTCTCATCACCCAGAAAAATATGACTGTCATGAGAGCCAAGTACCCTCCCAGGACGATGCCCGTAGCAAAAATCTCTTTCAATTTCCAGCTGTCTGGCAGTGGGGATGGCTTCACTCGATCCTTCGAAATTGTCATGATTGTTCCTGAAGGAAATGGCAGCAAAGCATTGATATTCCAAATCATTAGCAGGGATCTCTAAACCAAAAAAGAATGGTGTTTTAATCGCAAGCAGTACAATCTTACCGTCGTTTAGAATGGCTATGATTAAAACCATGAACGGTGCAAAGTCGAACTTCCAAATCAAAGCAATGAACATGAAGCCAAACTGAAAAACAACAAACATGAAACATTCACTGCCAGAAATGAATAACCAAGTGTAGTTTAACCATTCGACAAACACTAACCACAATACGTATAGTAATTGAAACGGCATAAATCTGCAAAAGCAAATATCAGAGTAAGAGTCAGCAATAAAAAACGATAGAAATGGAAAACTCGACCAATAAATTAAAAAAAAAAAAAGCCAAAATAAACTGACAGTGTAGTTCTTCATCCTTTGGAAAATTGCCCTGCTAGTCAACACAGCACTAATAATTACACTCAATCCGGGTTCAGTCAAAACAATGTCTGAAGCACTTCTTGCAGCATCAGTAGCATCAGCAACAGCAATACCAATGTCTGCCTTTTTTAGAGCTGGGGCATCATTCACTCCATCTCCAGTCATACCACATATGTGTTTTTTCTCTTGTAACCTCTTTACAATTTCATACTTGTGTTCTACAAAATGCAAGACTCAATTTTTTGTTTTTGGTCATTGAGACTAATAAGCGAGAGTGATTTAACAATATGAGTAGCAGAATCAACCTGGAAATACACCGGCAAACCCATCAGCTTTCTCAATCAATTCATCTACAGGTAATGCAGCAATGGAAGCATCCTTGTCTTGACCAAGTAACGAAGAAGAAGGGTACATGTTTGTTCCCATTCCAAGTCTTCGCCCAGTCTCCTTGGCAATGGCTAGCTGATCGCCTATAGATTAAAAACAAATTTGTATGATTTCCCTCAAAAAAGAAAAAAATTGCAAAGCATGAAATTGACAATAAGAAGGTTTACTATTCTAACCAGTAATCATCTTCACATTTACTCCAAGGTTCAGAGCTCTTCTGATGGTTTCTGCACTATCATGCCTGGGAGGATCAAACAGAGATAGTAAACCAACAAACTGCCATGGCCCACCTGGACCATCTTTAGATTTCTCGGGCACTTCCTGCAGCGAGAGATGAAAGCATCCTTGTGATTCAGATGTAGGCATTTAATTGACATATTACTAATATGCATGCAAAAGAGTTGACCTGTCTCGCGACAGCCAAAGAACGAAGTCCTCGCTCAGCAAACTTATCAATAACCCAGTGAACCTTCTTCTTCACATCTTCCTTCGCATTACACAGAGTTAATATCTGCATCAAATTAGTCAAAAAAAGAAACCAACCATTTGATTATAATTCTATCCCTGTGGATCCAAAGCAAGGAAACAAACAAACAAACAAGTACTTGCTCAGGGGCGCCCTTGCTAGCTCGATGCCAGTTCCCTTGATGATCAATGTAAGTCAGAGCAGTTCTCTTATCTACGGGATTAAATGGAAAGAAATGAACTTCCGTAATACCAGCTCGTGCCTGCATTTGAGCAAGTCATATTACCATACAAATACTTGCTTGCAGAAAAAATGGGCAAAAATCAAATCAAACCTCCTTCGGATCCGCAAGTGTTCCAACAATAGCAGCATCAATAGCATCCTGATTTTCAATGCGAGAAGCTCTTGCTGCTAGAACAATGACGTACTCTTTTTCCACCCCCTTGACAAACACTTCGACCAAGCTTCTGTCTACCGTCAACTTGTTCAACGTGAGGGTTCCTGTCTTGTCACTGCAGAGGACATCCATACCTGCCATTTCCTCAATAGCTGTCATTCTCTTAGTGATAGCACCCTGCTGGGAAAGCCTATGAGAACCAATGGCCATGGTGACGGACAAAACAGTCGGCATGGCGATTGGAATTCCTCCGATCAAAAGCACCAGCAAATTGTCAATGCCGTCTCTGTACTCTCGGTGTTGTATGGGGTACATAACAATAATTTCAATAGCAATTCCAACGGCGATGGAGCAAATACAGAAATTACCAATGGCAGTTAGAACTTTCTGGAAATGGCCAACTTGATTGGTGCTGTCTACCAAGTGAGCAGCTTTGCCGAAAAAGGTGTGCACGCCAGTGGCAATGACAACAGCTTCAATTTCTCCCTGTTTACATGTTGAGCCTGAAAAAACTTCATCTGAAGGGTTCTTGGTGACAGGAAGAGATTCTCCTGTCAGAGCAGATTGATCAATTTTCAAGGGATCGCCCTCGAGAAGACGTGCATCAGCAGGAACAATGTCTCCTAGCTTAATGCTGATTATATCTCCCGGGACTAGAATCGAGGCGTCTTGCTCACTCCATCGACCATCTCTGAGAACCTAAATTTGAAAAAACAAATAGAAAATGATAAACTTTCTTGAATATATTATAGGTAACTGTGATAAACTGTTTAATCTTACATTTAATATCATTTGTTTCTAGCAACAAGAATAAACCGAGATCAAATGTGAGACTCTTACCTTAGTTTTGGGAGCAAGACCAGCCATAAGAGCTGCAGCCGCATTTCCAGCATTGTTTTCTTCTATAAAACTGATTGTAGAGTTGATTAAAAGTAAGATGATGATCCCTATGAAGTCCTGCCAGTCAGGAGGCCTTCCACCTCCATTTGCCAATGCTATAGCCATGATAGCAGCAGCTTCCATGACCCAGGATAACGGGTTCCACATAAAGCCCAAAAACTTGAGAATTTTGCTCTCCTGTTATTTTGTTCTAATGAAATCAGTACAATTTTATTCCAATGAAATCAATGCAAGGTACATCCTGCACTTTTGGCGATTAAAAAACAGAAAATACGCACGATGGAGTATATATTCAAGGCTAGAAATTGACCTTCTTCTCTTCGAGTTTGTTTGGACCAAAAACTTGAAGCCGACTGGCTCCTTCCTCGGATGAAAGACCTTCTCTTGAGCATTTCAATTGTTCAAACACCTCCTCAATTGGAATACGTTCCTGTAAACAGAAAGTCAGACAATTGTTTGTACGATACTTAAAATACCAAATTAGGATCCTTCTCTTCAAGAAAACATGGCCAAAATTATTCAAGCTGCCCAAAATTTTCAGCTAAACAAAAGAAACTATTTACTAATCTGCTATATCATCGTTTGGACATCACCAGGAGCATGTTATTGCATGAAAAACAGTTCAAATTCGGCTGAAAGAAGAGAACACAGACAGCTTTAATGGTGAGACTCCAATAAAAAATGTCCTATCATCTCCAAGTTAAACCGTCATGAAATCGGAATTCATCACTCAAGCATCTCAAAGAACCATTTCGGCCACTGGCCTACACCACATACAAATAAACGTCATGACTTTCAAAGTTTCACACTTCACCCACCCACCCACCCACCCAATAAAAAACCTT
>CM039479.1:28598247-28694101 GCA_022433065.1 Begonia loranthoides | reverse complement strand
CCCCCCCCCTCGGAGCCTTGACTTTTCAAATACAGCGGCTTTCAAAAATGGATGACAGAAAAGTAACGGAGATGAAGAGAGGCGAGACTCCCGTGGTGGGCGTGGCCAAAAAGTGAGGTAACTTGGGAGCTTTTTCTACTAAATATCTTCTTCTTACATCATCAGATCAGATGGGGAGGGGTGCTATTTCCATAGAAGCTTAAGATCTCCCCTCACCATATGTTACGCAAGTCTTCTTGGTCTGGTGGAACTTTAAAACGAATAATTGTATCAAAATAGGGGTTTTTAAAATAAAAAAAAAGATAATAATAATAATAATAATAATTTGCCCACCATTGTAGATCATTGACCCTCCTTATAATAATTAGTTTATTTCCGTACGGAAAGAAGTGATTCCGTACCAAACAGGGAGTGCCAGGAAAAATTAGACGTATTATTACAGGCCCTCCGTGGAGGCTTGGTGACAAAGGAATTTATTGTAAGATGATACGCAAAGGCATCAATCAATCACCTTTGCCGTCTCTTCCAATCTAAGCAGAAAAGAAAAACATTAGTGCAAAAGTGGATTGATTATAAATTCATCATTACATGCATGCAAGTCTTCCTAAGCAACTGCCCCCCAGAACAGACCATTATGAGACTTGGGAAAGTTAAGCAAACCACCGAGAGTGTGCCCTAGAGGAGAGGACCAACCCCCTATCATTGAAAGCAAACAGCTGTTGTGATCTTACTAGAATCTCAACTGACATCGCGGAGGGACACTAACATTAAGAAGGCAGAAAATAAAGTTTGGAAAAGGGCGTGTCGACGTGACGTGTGAGTGACAAGAGTCCACAAAACAAAAAGGCAAAGGCTCAGTGGAAATATCTTACTCTCCCCCCTCTTTTCTCCCCAGTGGGAATATGAAAAATGAAGTCTCTCTACCCATCTAATTGAGACACATGGCAATCTCAAACTCCCGTCTTTTTAGTCCTTGTACCAATGCCATCCATCCACCTTTTCTTTCTTCTTTTTGTCTCAATCATACATTCATCTTCCGCTTTCCTCCATTGAAAGAGATAGGTTGAAATCTGCTCTAACATCCACCTATCTAGGGGTGGGGTGACCTTAGGATGGAACACAGGCACAGAATTTCTTCCATCTTTACAATGACCTACCCTTGAGCTCCTTCCCGGAGTTTCAAACCAAGATATATACAAATACAAAGAATGAGACCTAAAACACCCCAGAAAATATTTACAAAACGGAGGTAATAACTCCTATCCCGAGGCCTGCTCAGTTGAATAACAAGGTCCCCAGCACAAATCCTAATGTAATTATATAGATTATGATGTATGACCCCAGTAAAAAGGAAAAGGCAGAGAGACGAGAGAGAGAGAGAGAGACATGCCTGTCCTCCCGTAGTGAAGGTGACAAGGATCAACGATGAATCTGAGGTTGAGCCCATGTTGTTATTCTCCAAAAATATAAATTTTCCAAATCAGCAGGTGCGTCAGTTCCATTTCATCAGAATTTTTTTCTTCAACAAAGTAGTTTGAAATTCTCTTCATACTCAGGTTAACTTGAATTAAATGAAAAATAAAGCATTAACTTTAGTCTCTAGAGCCTACGAAGTAGACATATCAACACCTTAATCTTACAAACTCCTAACTCTAGTCCCTACTTTTGCAGGCTAGTTTACAGGGCATTCTACAGCAAGAACAAGAATACAAACTGACATCACTTACCCCGGGCCTTTCCTTTTCTGTTGGACCTAGTCATTTTCTTTCCAGTTTGGGCATGATCATCAAGTGTTTCATTACTCCTACCTGCAGTAATTCGTCTTGTATTTGGCTTCGACAGTTCTTGTGGCAATTCATGGTATTGCATGCTCGTACTGTTCTGAGGGCCGCTGGCCATACAATCATTATCATTTACAGCTGCTGTAATACTTTCATTTACATTTGGGACCTCAACTGAAGCTTCACTTAGAAGCTCACACGGCTCCTCAGCAGGCATTTTAGCTGCACACATACTGTCATGGTTGTATAAATTTGAAGTTTGTTCCTCGGCAAGTTTATTGTGGATTTTTTGCATTTCTTGTCCATTTGATGATCTGCTAAAAGGGTAGTTCATTTGAATATATTGCCAGGAGGCATTGAACAAATGACATGGTAAGCCTAATAAATGAATGCACACGTTACCTTGGGACGGGAGAGAAATCTTGATCACATTTTCCCTCAATTGTCAGATTGGTTGGTGGATCCTGAGCAAAAAAAGTGGTCAAACAAACTGTAAACATCTTTGATCAGTACAACTTGTAAAAGATCTAGAAACTCAATTCCTTACTTAACATTCTCACAGAACACAGAAAATAGTGTGTTTAAATAAGAGAAACACCTTACATTGGAATTATTCCCGCATATACTACAGGAAAACAAGTAATAAACTATTTTTCTACGAGCAACAATCAACTTATCAATGTTTCTTCAAACAATTCAGTTACCTCATTTTGTTGAATAATAACTCCATTTGAATCAGGCAGCAAAGCTCCATCTACTGACTCATCGTGCATCATATCCAAAACTGGAGTAATAAAAAGAGAGGCTTTAGATATTCAACATCTAGTTATTTAATTAAAAGAAAAATAATACTAAAAGCTCCAATTCTCCAGTAATAATGCGATCCCCTAGAAATATAGCAACAAAGAAAAACCTGGCATCGCTATAGAGTCAGTCAAAGGTACATCCGCGGTCCTTGTACCGCCTTGTCCTTTCTCGCCACTGCAAGTTTTTTGTTTATCTACGCCTATTGAATTTCCAGTACAATTATTGCCTGAAGCAAATGAAGACCAATCAAATTTTTTGGAGGGTAGATTTCTGAGCATCTCTTCTGTTGCTTTGGATCGTACTCGTCGTAGTTCCTCCTTGATATTCCAAGATCCACTGGCAGGGGATTCTTTTCTCAGCTGCATCCAATTTTCAATAAGCACCATCAGATAGTATCAATAAACTATCGCAAGGCAAACAAGTATCCTGATCTTAGGCTAGACGCCTTTCCATCTATTAAGTTTATAGACACAATAATGTTTTTTCCCATTATCTCAACTGAAGCAAAAATAATAGTACCTTAGAAGTGGGCAGTGAACTTTCACCAATTGAATATTTTGTCTCTTCCATCAATAGTTGAATCCCGGAAGGGGGAGATTTTAACTCAAGATGGTTAATGAAAGGAGACGCCCAACGAGGTCGTGCCTGCATATATGATTTTGCCACGTCTACAGGTGAATGTAACTCTTCATTCACAACCTATATGAGAATTATAAAAAAAAAACAAGAAGATTAAAGATAAGAAGATGAAGAGATGTATATATAAAAGTAAAATTTTTGCTACAATCCTTGCAGGGAGAGACTCAATAAGTGGAGAAATCAGTTATGAACCTAGAAAATCAAGAACTAATAACAGCTAGCTAAATCAGCTGGAAAGGATCAAAACTAAACCCAAACCCAAACAAAGAAAATGATATTGCATACTTCTCAACTCAGGTCACGAGACACCTAATCACAAAGCAAATTTTAATTTTGATAAAAATCTCATTGCCACTTCTGGGATTTTAAAATCAGACAATGATTAAAAAGGAAAAGGGGCAAATAAGCCCTCTATAGTATACTAATAAACAAAATAAAAAGTAAAAATAAAGGGGCTTGGAGAGCAAGAAATAATGTAATGGCCATAAAACATATATCACGAACTTTAAAAATAATTGACAACCAATATTATATTACATCATCTGAGATGTCATTCCCCTGCTCATACTCCAACTTCGGCTTAGATCCAGATATCTTCTCATTTAACCATTTTCTTGCCTCCAAAACTGCTGTGCTGCAGAGATCAGGATCGACCCTATCTGTAAATAGTAATTTAATTAAATCAATTGTATAAGACGGGCATTTATTTTTATCAAATAATGTAAAAAATACCATTGCCAACTGTTTTCTTCGGTGTCTCAGTCAGTCTCTCATCCTCTGCTTCTACCACGTTTGAACTCTCTATAACTCTAGATTTAAGAATTTCAATAAATCTATCACTCTCGTCCCTGCTCATTCAATAAAAAAGAGTGACAAACATAATCATCACAAATTTCAGCTAGCTCTAGTATGACTTAGTACCATCAGTTTGCAGTAATTCCAGGCACATTAAACTATTCAATTATGTTTCTTTTTGTTTAACTGTTAAGTAACTGGGAGTTTTGAACTTACACTGCTGCTGACCTTGTTACTAACAGTAACACATTTAATAGATTTTAAAAAATTATTATGTCAACGAGAACAAAACTATGAAAGCTTAATAACTTCTAACTAATATCACACATCTCCATAGTACCTATCTTAAAACACAAATTTATTGTTAGAGTTCAGTTACTTGAATTCTATTTCGGTCCAACCTATAAAGCTCGCTCTTTAACATAATTGAATAACTAAATGATAGATATTTTAAAAAAAATGTAGTGGGAGCGGATGAATTGGTTTTATATGCCCGATATCGTGGGGTTTCTAGGTTTTCATTATTTCTGTACAAAACTCTTATTTGTACTTTTATTTTTCACAATAATTTTCTTTCGTTTGCCCATTGTTTTTTTAAGAGTTTTTCTCCATGTTATTTTTTTTCTTTATGATATGTATTCGAATTTCTACATAAAATTTTATTTTTTTTCTCTATTTTTTTGTGTTTCTGCATTACAAAGACTGACTATCATTAAAAAACAACTAGAGGAAAAGGATTGCTGAAAATGAAAATTTCTCAACTACCTTGAGAAGGTCTCCTGCATCAACAATTGCTCAATAAGACGTTTGGTTTTTTTCCTTCCCACTTGAACTTCCTTTATAATAGAACTGTCCATTTCTGATGTTTGATTCTTCATAGGAACACAAAAGTATCATCAAATGAATTTATACAGAATGTAAGCGTTCAATTATTTGAAACTACAGTAAAATACAATGACGTGTGAAAAAGTCACTATTTCTGCCAAGTAACCATTCAACAGAAAAAAAATCGCTACAGTACAAGACATGTAGAAATTTTTTTTTAATTAACATTAAAATATTAGTAGTTTAAAAATAGAATAAGTTAGTCTCGTCAAGTCAAGGAATTAATAGGATACTATACTTCAATAGGATACTCTACTTTAAGGAATTAATATGATAGCAAAAAGTTCAATGAGGAGCAAATTCAGAATAAGTTCCCTAAAACATTAGTTGGTTCCTTGTTAAGATGAAGGAGATTGAGGTCAATAAAAAGTCTACTTATAAGGGAGAAAAGTTTTCACAACAAATATATGCAAAACAAACATGGCTATACCATTACTGCTGGAATAACTACCTTCTTGGATGCTTCAAAACCCTCGAAAGTGACATGATTATCATTGTCTCCGTCTTCAGTTTCCTCTATAAAATACCACAAAAATTGACTTTATAAAGAGAAAAGGTAAAACCAGAAGCTAAATATTATGCAGTTACAAAGCAGCACTAACCATGAAACAGTTTGTTTTCACAATTGTCGAAGTAGACAAGAAGATGTTTTTGCAACTCTATCAGCCATTTTTCCATATAAGATTCGTAATACAACAAAAAGATAATGGCACGCATATAATGTTTGAAACTAAGTGCTGAAACATGGAAACACAATTAACTACAAAAATAAAATATATTTGTGTCCTGAAGCAGTCTGTAAACTAATTTGAGTGATCGTGACAATGCCAATGCCTTAGTGACTTTCAAACAGTTGCCATGAAGTTCAGATTTGGAAACTTACTATGTTCCAAAAAAACCTAAGTTTTGGGAAAGAATACAGAACGTTACGGTCAAGCAAGGAGACAAGCATGCACCATTCACACCAATAAAAGTAAGTTTCAACAAATAAAAAACATTACGTCAAGAATGCTACGTTGGCCATTCATTTCAACGTCAGCAACGCAAGGAAAAAAATCCAACTTTCAAACTGCTTATTACAACGTGATAGACGACTGTTTATTGCGAAAGAACAAACCTTCAGAAAGTTAATTGTAACCTACAACGGATTTAGATTCAACCCACACCAAGCTCATTGTCACCCTCCTTACTTCACACTGCGTTCAGAACATGCTTCAACGTCCGATTTCTAACCCTAAGATGAACAAACCACTCAAAATTAAGAGAACCACCAACCTGAATCACTCCCTGAAGACGAGGAGGAGGACGATGATTCGTGACGAAAAACGGAGGTTAATAATTTCCCAGCGCCAGTAGCAATCATGAGAGTAGGTGAGAGAACGAGCCTTGAGATCCAGTTAGGGTTTTCCTCATGACCACCTGTGGAAAGGGTGGGTCGGTCGTAGGGAGTTCTGGGACGCAAGGTTCGCCTGGTTCGTACAATCTTTCCACCAGATCGTGATTGCAGGAGTCCGGAGGATCGAGGAACGGAGGCCATGGCGGAGAGGGGAGTGAGTCGCAGCGGGATTGCAGAAACTGAAAGTAGTTTTTTCAGGTGCGTCTGATTTGTGTCCGTTCCTTTGGGAGCGAAAGTGGATTTATCTACTTTTAATTAAATAGTTGGTTCGCTATGTCGCGAGGGAATGTAGCCAGCTAACGACACGTCGTTCATTCCGAATAAACAACCACTCATGGAAAGGAAGAATTTCATAAAAACTCCAAATAACTCTCCAAAACCCACCAAGTCTAATGCATCACCCATTGCAAGACCGTGAACTCCAAGTCTAGTACTTGGAGCCCATATTGGTTCGCCCCAACTTTATTGCCTTCCGATGGCCCAAAGCCTTTCTAGCGGGAAACTTGCTATGAGTGGCGGGAAATGCATTTTCAGTTGAATTCGCGTATATATTTTTGATTTTCTTCTGGAATTCACCGTTTTCTCAGTAAATTTTCTGAGCTTTTACAATGTTTTCGAGCAGTCAGATCGATGCGGGCATTGGATTCACGGCCTCTCAGTCCACCGATTCTACTCCTTCTCTGCCAAAAGTAAGCCTTTCGTTTCTAAGTTTCAATTGTTGTTGGTTGACGTCCAAGGCTCCTCAATGCTCGTATAGGAAAATCTCCATCGCTAGAAATTTATTTCATTGAACTTGCTAGGGTCGGCATCCGAGAAAACCTTGTTATCCATGTCATAGCTGGGAAACTTAACCCTGTTTGGAACCAAAAAAGTGGAAGAAATGATTTGAAGTGCAGTGATTTTTTATACTACTGTTTACTTTCAATCATTCTATTAGAAATCGCTTGGGGTCTGCAGACTTCTATTTCTCAATTTTCCTCCGTTTTATTTCCTCAATGCAGAGTCGAGGAACTCAAGGATTGATTCCGTTGACGGTAAAGCAGATAGGCGAAGCTTATCAATCAGGAGATGAAAAGCCCAACTTATCACTTAATGGCCTTGACGTTAGCAATGTACTTCTCATTTTTGCCGAATTTACCTTACTCAATGGAAATTTTATATTTATTGTTAAATTTGATTTGTTAGAAGTACATGGTACTGGTGAGATAAAAACTAAACGGACTTGAGATTCTAGGTTGTAGGTTTCGATAAAGATGGTAACGGGGTGGCCAACCTTTTTCTATTGGG
The DNA here is from genome assembly GCA_022433065.1 of Begonia loranthoides. Classification (NCBI taxonomy): domain Eukaryota; kingdom Viridiplantae; phylum Streptophyta; class Magnoliopsida; order Cucurbitales; family Begoniaceae; genus Begonia; species Begonia loranthoides. The sequence continues at coordinate 28,686,511 of CM039479.1, read as the reverse complement.
CTAAGTGGCAGCTGTTTTTATGCTCCATACTTTGCAAGTGTAAATCATGGCTAGGATGGTCTGGCCTTTATTATCTTTAGAAATCAACATACTCGGTCATAGGTTTCCCACCGACAACAATAACATTTTTCTTTTTAATATTTGTTTGTGGTTTTATAAATTCTGCATATAGATATGGAAAAAGTTTTTATTAGCACTTTCCATTTTTCATAGTTTCTTTAATCTTGAGAAATATTTGTCTACATTGAGCCTTCAATTTTCTAATCCATGTGTGATTTGTCTTAGGTGACGATAGTGGGAATGATGTTTGAGAAAACTGAAAGGAAGACTGATGTCAGTTTTTCTCTTGACGATGGAACAGGAAGGATTGGATGTAAAAGATGGTACACAAACGTATTATTAAAAATTAAAGTATACTAGTTTCATTGACTTGAAGCTTTGTCATTGTACAAGTAATTCAGTTAGTTACATGCTTTTTTGACCAGGGTGAATGATGCTTTTGACACAATGCAAATGGAAGAGATTCAGTGAGTTATAGTCATCATGTAATTATTGTAGCACTCACAGCAAGATACCTTCATGAGTTATGTTTAAACGCTTTGATGCAGAGATGGAATGTATATACGAGTGAACGGGCACTTGAAAATTTTTGAAGGAGTCAAAAGAATAGTTGCATTTTCTGTTAGGTAATATGAAAATTTTTCATTCCAATTATTTTGGATGTTCATTTTTTCTTGACAATATCAAATATAATTTCTGTCAATACTTGCATAAATGTCTAAGGGAATTATTATAAATAAATAGAATGGGAGTGAGGTAAAATTATTGAATATTGTCTAAGGGAATTACTCTCTAGCGTAGCCTCTTTTCCAAGAGAGTTGCTCATTGTGGTTTCTAGGTCGGTGTTTTGTCGAATTGTGATGTTTTTATTTTTTGTTCGTGTGTTGTTTAGAGTTTTATTTCAATGAAGTCGTTTTATTCTCATGAGAATCTTGTCTTTTACATCACAAATAAGCACTGATTAAGTTTGATAAATATCTATAGTATATATTTTGGGTTTCACAGAAGATATAGTTATGACATGCCATCATATGTGTTTGGATGAAAATTCCTAAAATCGAAGCACTACAAGTGGGGGGTTTTTTTTTGTAATTAAATATGTTGAACATGTACTTTCTCTGTGCTTATCAGTGCAATCCTAGATAACAAGTCATAAAAACATATTTTTGGTTGTTGTATGTATTTCATTAAAGTAATTTTTATAAAGCGATCGATAAAAAAATGAAACTGATTTATTATTTGAGAAATTGAATGTTTTCTTAACGTTATACCAATTGTCACAATTCTTAGTTGTCTCCACTTGGTTCTGTAGTAGAACAATTGGCCTTACTGTGCCTTGCATTTTATTTGTTCTCCAGGCCTGTGACTAACTTTGACGAGGTTACCTTTCACTTTATTGAATGTATACATAACCACTTAGAGAATTCTAAGGTACAGCTATTTATAATGTTCAATAATATAATTTTATTGTGAAATTCATTGTTTAACATATACTTGAATGATGTTGTATCGATGTTCAATGGCTATTTTAGTATTTTCATCCTTTGTAGTTGCAAGGAAATGTGTCATCTCAACCTCAGTCCGTTGTTACATCTACGAATGCTTCTATTCAGAATGGATCCGATGGATATCAAACAGCCGTCTCAAATCAAGTAAAAAATAAAACTTTGGGAGTTTGTTGTACATTTTGTTATGTGCGTTTACTTGAAAGCTCCACCGTCTTTATGCAGTTTACTGGACAACACAGTGTTGATGGCCTAAAGAGTTGTGATCAATTAGTCCTTGATTATCTGCAGCAACCGTCTAGCGTGTGAGTTGTACTTTAAATTTTCCTTTCTTGTGGAGGCTTCGTGAGCTAGCCAGTGCTTTTTCTGGCTGACATAGCTGAGATTATGGTTCAGTGTTCCGTTGAAATTGTCTGATGGTCATTGAATGCTTTCGATTTTGTCAAGTGCATCATGTTCACATCTCATTATTAGTTCTGTTGGATTTTCTATACATATTGGCGTTGTTATGTATAGATTCAACTACCTTTTATGGTGGTTTAACCGTATTGCTTAGCTTTTAAGTTTGGTTCTTGTTGCAGAGTGAAAGAGAAGGGGATACATAGGGATGACCTTTCCCAACAACTGAAAATTCCCATGGGAAAAATCTTGTACTCTCCCTCCCTCTCTCTCTCTCTCTCTCTGTGTCTCTGTTTGTGGTTACCTTTCTCTTTAATTGCTAGGAACCTGTTGCAAATTACATACACTTTTCGAATTCTTTTCAGGGAATCTATCAGATGTCTTGAAGAGGAAGGTCTGATATACTCCACAATCGATGAGTTTCACTACAAGTCAGCCGCATAGGGGTAATAATCTCCAAGATTGTAGCCCGTGTTAAGTTATGGTAGGGTATTCTCTATAACATATTTTGCAGATTTGCAACTTTGAGAACTCATGCAAGGGCCTCTGTATAAATTTGTTTAGAATTATGCAGTTGTTTTTGGGTCATGTTTCAGCAACATTCATTTGGAATACTGAATGGCGACAATAGGAATGCCTTTGCAAAACAGGGTAGCTAATGAAATTTGTTGTGCATTGCAAGTTGTGATTATCACATGGCTTTTCTGGTTTTGGGCTTAGCCAAAAGCCCACAAGGCCCATTTTAAAACTAGAGAAGAAATTTTAATATTATTCCAAAACAGGAATTCAGGTTTCAAAGAAATCCTTGGTTTTACAGCCAACGTCAAAAGAAGAAAGGAATAAAAAAACAAGGAGGGTCATAGTCAATAACTCATGCATGCAATATTGACAACTAAAACATCTTGATCACTCCCTTAATCAGCAATCTTCCATGCTGAACTCCATTGTTGTTCGCCTCTAATTCCTTCAAAAGTAGGAACCCACCAAAAATGAGACTACGCCCATGATGGCCCCCGCACCCACTGTCGAGGCTGCGCTTGTGGGTTTTGAAGGAGCCTCGGCGGGAGCCTCGAGGGTGTCTGAAACATCTGCCGGCTGTGGCGGGGAGCTGATTGGAGAGTCAATTGGAGCAGCATCTGTCTCCGGTGCGTCCGCAACCGATGGTGTCTGGGCATCGCCGGTGCTACCTGTTGGTGTCGGGGCACCGCCGGAGCTTTCTGTAGGTGTCTGGGCACCGCCGGAGCTACCTTTAGGTGTCTGGGCACCGTCAGAGCTATCTGTCGGTGTCTGGGCACTGCCAGAGCTACCTGTCGGTGTCTCTGCCACCGGAGCATCGGCAGACTTAGCTGAGGGAGCGGGAGCCTCAACCTTCGGCTTGCCAGAGGGAGCCACGGCGGGAGACTTAGATGGCGCTGCTTTTCTTGGTGGTGCTTGGACTGGTGCGGGGGTAGTTGGCGGTGGGGAGCTAGGGTTTGAATCAATTCCGGGGACTTGGATAGCTTTCGTGATTTGAAGCACGGAAATATTGTAGGGCTGAGCAACCAGCGACTCGACGAGCTTGGAATCAAAACCGGCGCCCTTTACGGCGGAGCCAAAAGCGATTTCTCCTTCATTTATAAGCGAAACTTTCAAAAACCCTTCTTGATTCACAGCTGCACCGCTAGCCTGGAAAAGGGTCGTGATTTGAGTGCCATTCTGGTTGGAAAGCTGAGACAGCTTTTGTATGTCAAAATAATCCAGAATAACGTGAACACTTATAATCTTCTTCACCACCTCCAATGGCTTCCCGGAGATGGCGGCAACCGCATCATTGTCAAAAACAAGAACTGTAATCGTCTGCCGACTGTTGATCTGATCGGACAAATGGGTTTTCGTTAAATAATCGTTGAAGCTGCTAAATTTTGGGTGTTGTCCGAGCAGCTGGGTGATGTTAAAAGCGGATGCCGACGAAAAGAGCAGGAAAATTGCGAGGAAAGCAAAGGAAGAGGCTTTGGAGTTCATATTTTCTGCTTTTCTTTTCTTTTTGTTGCGGAACTAAATCACTGAAAAACCAATGCCTGTGGATGGAAAAAGGAAATGGTGGGTTTATATAGAAGAGAATGAAAGGAAGAGATAGGGAAGAAAACAGCCATTAATGGAGTAAAATAGATGTTGGGTTTGATTGGGGGAGAGTACTTTTCTCTTCGCATTTTGGATATTGTGGTGAAGATCATCTCTCCCATGTTTTTCTTCACTAAATTTAAAAGACGGATTATTTTTGTCTCTCTATATTTAGATCCTGTATGAGCTTAATCGTCTTCCGTTTGACTCAAATGGATACCATTACCCTCCGTCTTCCTTCGTCTATCCTTCTTTCTTTTACACAAGAAGCCCAATAGTGTATCTTAATTGGGCTGTTGACCCAACCGGCAATTTCTTACGCTTTTCCGATCATCTGGGACTCTCTTAAGCGCCATTTCCGTTTGATTTGTCAGTTGCTTTCTTCTTCGTGTCCGTCTCTCCTGTTTTGACGCTCACTTTACTCAGGCTCGAGCCTTCACAATCACACTGACGGCGGTTCATTCTGATCTTCAGATTTGGTCGGGTTTTCCTGCAATTTGATTCCGTTCTGGAATTGTCATATTCCCGGCGGATCCTGCAAATACCGGATCAGTCAATGGTCAACGATCTATCTCTGCTCAAGATTGTTATAATATTACGATGAAACTCTGTACCAACGGTCAAAAGAAACGATGACGTTTCCACTCATTCCCGCCGGCGATTCCAATCACGTGGCTTTGGTTCGGACAAGCATCGGCTTTTATACTTTATTGGCTAATAAAGCGCCACGTCCGAAACCAGACTCTTGGTGTCCACGTGTCGTCTTCTTAAGCCCTCTCTGCATACCAGATTCATCAGGCTTACCATCCCCATGGCTAGTCTTTGGGTGACACTCCCATCGCTTTCCCTCGTAAAAAAGTTCTTCCCCGCTGAAAGGATCCGTTTCGTTCCTTCTATTCGCTTTCAAATCATGAATTCAAGCTACGATTCCACTTCTGTTTTGCCGTCTTCCCCGCCGTTCCAGGTTCCTGGGCTAGATTCTGACCAGATAGACCGGATTGCGGAGCAGACATTTCAGAGGTACTCGTTACCTTCTTCCTCTTCTTCGATTAAGAGGAGAGGAAAAGGCGTAGCAATTGTTTGGTTTAGGAATGATCTGAGAGTTATGGACAATGAGGCTTTGTATAAAGCCTGGATTTCCTCCGAGACCTTGTTACCGGTGTATTGCATTGATCCTCGGCTATTTGGCACTACCTATTACTTTGGATACCCTAAAACTGGCGGTTAGTAATCATTACTCTATATCGACTTGTTTTCGCATCTCATTTACTGATATTTTCGATTTTCTCGTTCTTATGCAATGGCAATGTGATGGACTGTATGTCACTTCGTCTTGCTGGTAATAAATGATTTGCTTTATGGATTATCGAGGAAGAATCTACGATCCTCCATACTGTTTCTGACTAATCATGTTGAGGCGTTAGAAGTATTCGTTATGAGTGAGGTACTTGACTATGAATGGAAAAACTTATTTAACGAATGGAAGGAGAGCAGAGTAAGGCTTGTGAATGCAAAGGAGTCAAGGATTTTTTTGAGGCAGGCTTTTTACTTTCCTTTTAAGTTAGCTCTTGAGACGACGCTCACTGTTGTATAGTCGGTATTTGTAACTGGTATCTAGTACCCGTTATATTAAATATCTCAATCAAATCTATTTCTCCCAAACTTCTTGTTGAAAAGACAATGCCTCAAGTGGATTTCGTTTCTTTTTTTTTTTAGATCAATAAGCTCTTGTTGAACTTACTGATCATATCAACATTTATTGTATCAGTGTAAATATTGTAGTAAAGCGTATAAGAAAATAACTTTGTTCAATAGCGTGAGGGTTGATTTATTTAGATACAATTAGAAAACTTCGTTATAACATAATATTGGGATTACAGCCTCACAATTCCCATCAATGGTGACGTGAGTGGTGTTTTCCATTGAAGCCACACATTTAACTCAAAACCTTTGTGACGCATCTCCTCAATGACTTGTGTACTAACTCTTTGCCCTCGTCGGCTTTTGAGTGAGAGAGCATAAAATATGGGGAACTTGTAATCTTTAACTGTAATGGCTGTTCATATTTTTCTAGAACTTACATAAGCATTTACGAATTCATAGATTATGTGGATATGATGCTCAATTTTGTTCCATGGCAGCTCTTAGAGCGCAGTTCCTTATTGAGTGCTTGACTGATCTGAAGAGGAACTTAATCAAGAGGGGACTGAACTTGCTCATTCAACAGGGAAGGCCTGAAGAAATTATCCCCTCTCTCGCAAAAGCTCATGGTGCTCGTACAGTTAAGTACTAAAGTTATTAAAATATAGATTTCTTACGACCTTCTGTAGTATTCTATTTAGTATACACTCGGTGATATTCAGAATACTTAAATATTTCAAAGTAAAATGCAGTAAAAAATGTTTGAAGCTTGTGAAATGGAGGATATTGGACGTTTTGAAAAATTCAGAATAATGAGGTTCAAATTTGTAATGCTGGAATATTTACGCAAGTAGTTGTAATGTGGAGAAGAAGTTGAAGATGTTACATTAGTATTTTCTATGTGCTAATGTGAATTGTTGAACTGTATATTTTCAATGAATTACATGGCATGTATCATATGTTCCACAAGTGATACACACTAATAAGTATGGTAACCAGGTCTATGCCCAACAAGAAACTTGCAGCGAGGAGCTGAAGGTTGAAAGAGCTGTTAGCAAAGCTCTTCAGAGTGTGGCGTTACAACCATCGCAAGATCAGTCTACCAATCAAAGGTCAAAAAGCAGCCCGAACTTGCATCTTGTTTGGGGCTCCACTTTATACCACATTGAAGATCTCCCATTCACCACTAGCAATTTACCAGACGTGTATACTCAATTTCGAAAGGTATGGTTTATTTCATTTTCATCAATTACCACTTCAATAGTTTCTCTTACATGGTGTATTGCAGACACTTATAACAGGAGTTTTCTTTCTTTATGACCATATCTTGCAGTCTGTTGAAACCAAATGCACGGTCAGAGGCTGCATCAAAGTTCCGAGTTCTCTTGGGCCTCCTCCGAGCATTGACGAATGGGGATGTGTTCCATCACTAGACCAAATTGGGCTTCAGTCTGCAAATGTAGGTTACACAGGAGGCATATATGTAATTGGTGCTCTTGTTAGAAAGATGGAAAACTGAAAAAGATTTGAAGGCTATTGGCGATCTAATTTTCTCTTGATTCAGGTTACGAAAGGGATGAAGTTCATTGGTGGGGAGAGTGCAGCACTCAGCAGAATAAATGAATATTTCTGGAAGAAGGTAAGGAAAGACATTTCTTCTTCTGTTTGTTGATCCTGTATTTATGATGAAGAAATTGCAGCTAGACCGCTTACATGCTCTTGATTTTATGGGTATGACTTTCCTTCTAGGTATATTAATAATGGTTTCTGAAAAAAAAAAAAAAGCAGTGGCAGACAATTGATAACATCTACTTTAGGAGGGTGGTGACTGCAAATTTTAAGTGTTTCAATTCAGCATAAAGATTCTTGTTCATTTTGTACGATCTAATATAAATGATCTGAATTCTATAAGATTACACATTGCCTTCAATTTAAAGAAGAAGAATCATAGTTTAGTTTGTTTAATAAAAGTAATATTATGACTACTTAGTTGTTCTTTTTTCATGGTAAATTTAGGATTTGTTGAAGATATATAAAAGTATAAGGAATGGGATGTTAGGTCCTGATTACTCAACAAAGTTTTCTCCATGGCTTGCTTCAGGAAGCCTCTCAGCACGGCTAATCCATGAAGAGGTTTCCATTTCATTTTATTTGCTCAAATAGTCTGACCTTTATAGAGTTAAAATATTATGAAAATACTTTCTTCAGGTTAGGAGATTCGAAAAGGAAAGGATAGCAAATGAATCCACATACTGGTATTGTTGTTTATCCTTCCCCCATCCCCCTCTGCCTACCTCTCTCTGTTGTTATGTTGATGTTTATTTTAGTACTATGGCTCTCTGAGCTGAAATACAATTTGAGTTAGTTTTTTTGAGTGCACCAGCCTGGAAACTTACTATTGATTCATTTGGACGTTTCTACTTCCTTTTCTCTGACTTTGCATCTAACTGCACAGGGTTCTTTTTGAATTAATATGGAGGGATTACTTCAGGTTTCTTTCACTCAAATATGGGAATTCCCTCTTTCATCTCGGTAGATTTTAATAATTCTGACTAAATGATTTTTGATGTATCTAGTTACAAACTTCAAAGTTTGTCCTAATTATGTTCTATATATTTTATCACCACATTTTTTCTGTAGGCGGTCCTAGAAAATTGCATTTGAGTTGGAGTCAAGACAATAATATGTTTGAGTTATGGAGAGATGGACGGACTGGGTATGCCATTTTGTTTCTTTAGAGTTCTTACCATATAAAAATGTAACAAGTTTTGTTTGATATTTTCCAGAATTGGCAATGATTCTACTCAACCCCCCCTCCCCTTCCAGTTGTGACAGATTAATGTTAATTAAAAAGGCAATATTTAAATAATAAAGAAACCAAATGCTTTGATCTGCTCAGTATAACCTTCTTCATTCACCAATTATTGATCAGTGTGATATGAACCTGCAGATATCCTCTTATTGATGCTAACATGAAAGAACTATCAGCAACTGGCTTCATGTCGAACCGAGGACGACAGGTATTGTCAAAGTGTTATTTTGAATTTCTGAGAAGTAAGATAACTGTATTTGTGTGCCTTGAGATATAAAGTGTTTGAATCATGTATGTTACTATTTATCTCAAGGAATTGACTGTTATATGTTACTGCACCAGCTAGCTGACTAGTATAATTTCTACAGATTGTGTGCTCTTTTCTTGTTCGAGATATGGGTATTGATTGGCGCATGGGAGCTGAATGGTTTGAGACTTGCCTTTTGGATTATGACCCATGCTCTAATTATGGAAATTGGACCTACGGAGCAGGTATTTTAGGCCCACTTGTTTCATCAGTTGACATTATTCCTTTTTTCCCTTTTATTTTGATTGCCATCTCGGTGCGCCTACTAGTATATGTCGCAAGGTTTCAATTGACAAACTACCCTTTAACTTGCTATCCAGATAATTGATATGGGCTTCATGTTAATGTTCTATTTTAGCCTGTCTCTGACGTTTGTAATTATTGTTGGAATACTTTACAGTATTCATTAATTACTTACTTTTATCGTTGACTCCTGTAAAGTGTTGACCTTAACTGTCGCTGCTTGATTAACTACCAAAGTGTGAGTAGACATGAAATTCGAAAATCTTTTACTAGAATAGAACTTAAGGAGTCAGAAAGTTGATTGATACCGAGGCATGAACATATCTCTTGATTTATTTAGAATGCAAACTGAAACTGTGGAAGATCTGAGAATCATCATTTTATTGTTTCCTTCAGGAGTTGGTAACGACCCCAGGGAAGATCGTTATTTCAGCATACCCAAGCAGGTTTATTTGCTTATTTTATATAATTTTGGTCAAGAATGAAATGACGTGAGAACATTTTTCTTTGCCATGTAAGAATTATAACAGACTTATCTAGCACTGTAGGATCTTTTCTTCTTGTTGAAAAGTCATCACTCCCTAATTGTAGCAGTAAAAGTGCAATGCATAATAACTTAATCTGTTCTGGTTTGACATCCCCATTCTCTCATGCGTGACAGGCTCAAACTTATGATCCCGAGGGAGAATATGTTGCTTACTGGTTGCCCCAGCTAAGAATGTTACCCAAAGATAAGAGGAACTTCCCTGGACAATCATACATTGAACAAGTGGGTCCTCTCAAGTACGGCAGTATGGGAGGGCGTCAAAACCAGAACACAGCTTCGACTGAGAAAAGAAATTCAGGAGGGAGACAAACGAGAATATACAGGAGATAGAATTGGAATTGAGAATATACAGGAATTGAGTGACTCTCCTTTGTCTTCTCAAAGATTGGCTAAAATTAACCCCTTTTTTGTATCATTTAATCTCAGTCCACGAAGGTGAAGACAAAAAAAGAAAAAAAGGGCAAGAGAAAGCTTAGATTTCAGGACAGTAAGACTTAATCTGTAATTGGTGCTATTTAATTACAGTCGACATTAATTTGAAAGATTTAAAGGCGTGACATGTTTTTATGAAGATTTGTGATATGTAACCCAGTGAAGTAGTTGGACATGATCAAGGAGATCATGGATACGAGATAGATGTAGCAATTGCAATGCCAATATCTTCGTTAGTGCTTTTGCCTGAAACATACAGTTGTTCCGACATTATACTACTTTTGCAGGAAAGAGCAACCTCGTACTAGCAATTGAAAATGAAGGTGATGATTGATTGATCTAGTATGCCTTTCTCTCTCTCTTTCTTAACAGATCCAACGCTCTGTGTCCTCTGCTGCTGTGAATTCCTCTGAACCACTGGTCCCAATTCGCATCCACCGGACCCCTTGTTCTGTACCATGCAATAACATTCACTCTTCGTCAGCAGATGCAAAAATGACAACATGCTCACCGTATGAAAGGTGTGATTTCTTACACTGGAAGCAAGGGATCAGGTATGGATTCTACACTGGGAATTAATCTGGTTTAAATTACACAAAAAAAAAAAAAAGCTTTAATTCATCTGGATTGGTTGTTTTGCAGATGAAGATCAGGTTAATCATAAGCTTACTCTGCACAAACAATGGACGACCCCCCTATCGTCTCTAGCTTTTCTAACTCTTCCTGCATTACAATCTTTAAGGATTCAGAGAAATCTCAACATTTCCGAGTCAATATTTTGAAACCAGATGATTTCAAATTTCTCCCAACTCCGCTTTTCTAGTTCTGAACACAGCACAACCGGAGGAGGAAAGCACGAAAATAGAAGCGAATGGAGGGGGAAGTTGGGGGATTAGCTGACCTGAATAAAGTTGATTTCATTTTGGAGTTTGGTAATGGCGGCTGTCATCCGGTGCCTGCCAAAGAAAGTGGTGCTCGGCTCTGACTTGAATCTAGAATCAGGATTAATCTGTTGCTCGCTCGGTCTTTCTGTCTCCCCAGGCGAAGAAGAAGAGGAGCGTGGCTCTCCCATTAGAACCCCAGATGCCAAACAGAGATTTGCACGACGAATCGAATGAGTTGAAGAGGACGGGAGAAGGAAAGAGAAAAAGGGGGTTGTTGGGGAGCGACCCAGTCATAAAAGCAAGACCAAAGCAAGGTTTCATTTACTTTTCGTTATCAGTTAAACCCAAAAGCATTCTGTTTTAGATCTACTGATTACCCTAATCATCGTCTTTCTCATCAGGAACGAGAGGATTCAATGGAGTAAAGTTATCCCCATCAAGCGTCAAGCACTGTAAAAGAACAGTGATTAAGATATGGATCTCAAGCCCAATAAGAAAAGTATGTGGTACTGGCCTCGAAGAGAGGGCTGCCCCAATGGTTAAGAGATTCACGAGGACTCGGGACGAACAGTTTAGGGCTGGAGACTGGAGAGGCCTGAACGAAAACCATTTGAGTTCCAGCAGAATTTCGCCATTTCCATCAACTCCAGCGCAAGACTGCAACATTGTTTTGGTTAAACAAACCCAAACTGGCGGGGGTTCGTCGTATGAAATGGCGTTGAAATCGTCGTCCAAGCTCTTGGTCTATTCTTCTAGCTTTGCGCAAACAATTCGTTTACGTTGTACCTTAATCTCTGCAATTCCCCCCAAGGCTTCTCGTTGCTATTTCGCTTCCACCGCTAATGCACAGAAGAAGAAAAAGAAAGCACCACCATCTTCGTCTTCATCACCGGGATTGGTAAAAGAGAAGAGGAGGACCCGTTCAGACAAAGACTTCGATGATGTAGCAATTCAGCTAGAAGGTGCGACTAAGGGACATATCCCGGTGATGCTCGCTGAAGTCGTGGACGTATTCTCCGCCTCTTCTATGAGGCCCCTCCGTTCCTTGGTCGATTGCACAGTTGGGGCCGGCGGCCATTCCTCAGCTGTATGTCACTTAATTCACGCTCTTAACGAGTTATTTGGTCATTAAACTTCTATAATACAGCAATGATTGGTAATAATGTTGAGTTTTCAGTTCTAGTATAGTTTGAATTTCTCAGTTTGATGGCAATCTTACCATCTGATCGTGCATGGCTAGCTGGAAAACAGATCATTGAAGCACATCCAGAGTTGAAATTTTACATCGGGATGGATGTTGATCCAATTGCAATTAAGAAGGCTCGATCTCGGATGCACTTCCCAGTGATTGGAGATTCATCAAACCCTACTTCTGATCTCAATGCGCATATAGTTTTGAAAAATTACAAGTACATAAAGTCTCTTCTTGGGGAGGTTGATAAGAAACTGTTGGAAACTGGAGTTGATGGCATTTTAATGGACTTGGGAATGTCATCCATGCAGGTGGGTCTCCCTAAACCCATCGCCGATGACAGAACTGGAATAGATGTTTTCTGTTTCCTACTCACACGAGCCCATATTCTTGCTTCTCTATCAATTTCTAATTCTAACCTTCCTCGATAATCTGATATTATGGTGCCAGAATGGATTGTAGTTTCGTTATTGTTCAATTCTAACCGGTAAAGAAAATTAGGATGGTGTGATATCTCTTCTAATTTGGCCATGTTTTATGTATAGGTGAACAATCCTGAAAGAGGGTTCAGCGTGCTTGGTAACGGACCACTGGATATGCGGATGGATCCTTCGGTAAGAACTATCTCGGAAAATTTTGGTTTAGTGAAAGCTAACTAAGTTGGCAGAGAGTGAGAGAGAGAGAGAGAGAGAGAAATAAGCTTGAAACAGATGCTTATTGGAATGGGACTAAATGCCTTAGGAAGATGGAGTATGTATGGTGTACATATAAAGTAAAAGTTCTCTTACGAAAACTTCACAAGTCAACAATGATGAAGATCATCCCCATTCCCCATACCCAATGGCAAGACGAAAATTCATTTGCCAGTTGAAAATCTACTTCTTACATTAGTTTATTATTGCAGGCCAGTCTGAAAGCACAAGACATTTTGAACACTTGGCCAGACAAGGAAGTGGGTCGAATCCTGAAGGAATATGGTGAAGAAAGCAACTGGCGTGCTCTTCAGAATAGAATTATTAAAGCCAGATCCTGTGGTGGATTGCACTCCACTGGTGATTTGGTACAACTTATTCGTGGTTCTACTGTCGCAAGACGTAAGTTTCTCCCTCTTATGAATCACACTTCTGCTTCTTTTCTCTCTCTCTCTCTCTCTCCCGGTATTCCTTCAACTTACTTTCCTTTGCTTTAGCCGTTCTAACATGAATCTCCCTCGCGGGAGAGGATGAAAAAAACTTGTCTTGATGATGAAATGCGTAGCTTTGAGCACAATTACGAAAATGATATTCATTGAAACAGAAGGAAGGCAAGGATGGATAAAGACGGCGACAAGGGTGTTTCAAGCGCTGAGGATAGCAGTTAACGATGAACTAAAGACACTGGAAGACTCCCTCTATACTTGCTTCGACTGCCTCGCACCGGAGGGCAGGCTCGCCGTTATTTCATTCCACAGTTTGGAGGATAGAGTGGTGAAACGAACATTTCTGGACATCATAAAGGGGCATGGAAGAGATGCATTCCATGAGTCAGCCGGAGTACAGATCTGCGATGACATCAATGAAGAAGAAGGTTGGATTAAACAGCGAGTGCAAGGTCTGAGAGGCACAATTCTGACAAAGAGACCCATAACTCCCTCAGAAAAGGAAGAGAACTCCAACAGCAGAAGTAGGAGTGCAAAGCTAAGAGTGATTCAGAAAATCAGATGATTGAGAACAACACTCTTCTGCTCATATTGTTGTGATCACAATTTCAAGTTGATAAAGTTTTTGCTTGTAGCTATAGCCATTGTTGATTGTACGTAAAATTAAAAAGTAAGATTAGAATTTCTTCTACCTAAAAGTCATACCAAGTTAAAATCTACTTCCAACATTAGATTTCTAGGCAATCATCAGCAAACTTCCTTCTTAGAGAGAAGGACTTGATACAAACAGCATCGCAAAAACCATTATCATCACATCAGAGAACGATAACACAACTGCGTTGGTGTTAAAATGCAGAAGAAGAGAGTTTCATTACATTGAATAACACATTCAACAGATTCACCAAATCCAACATCTTGGCTTCAACCAGTCATGGACACAATAATCTCTCAAGCTTCGGCAAGTGCCTGCACATTTGCGAGGCATTTGTTATGGACTGCATCAATTAATATGGATATCAAGATCAAAACAACATCAATATGGCTATTAACATATTTGCAAAACTGATGAGTTGTAGCTGCATATAAACAACCAAAACACATATTTATCATATTGAGTTCTAACCCATTACTAGGCCACTCCATTTCAAATATAATTCAGATAAAAAGTACCTATCACTATGATAAGTTGTGACTGAATTTCAATTTGAACGGCCAACTGTGCCAGAAATTAGAAGCATATACATAAATTTAAATCCCGGTATAAAATAACACAATTTCAATTATTGCTGGAATGCTTAATTAACATCTTATTTCAACTCACCAGATGTGTCATCCAAGATGGGAAAGATGCACTGAACATCAATATCAGGTTCTTCCATCATTACGCTTGTCACTTTCATAAGCTCTTTCGCTAGTTCGATAATCATCCCGTCTGGCCCTTGCACTTCTTCGAGAATCATCATGTCTATCCATCTCACTTTTACTAGAATCTTCCCATCTAGCCTTCTCATTTGACTGATATTCATCACGTCTAGGCCTCTCACTAGTACGAGAATCAAGGTGTCTTTCTCTCTCACTTCTCCAAGTTTCGCTCTGTCTCTCCCGATCTGAGTGATTGACATCCCTATTCCTACCATGACTTTTGGTTCCATGATCTTCCTTTTCTCCCAATCTTCTGCTTTTATCCAGCCGTTCTTCTTCATCATCCTTCTCTTCCCTCCTAGATATGCGATCATAGTCATCTCTAGTGTGTTTTATTCCTTTATGAACTTCCTCATTTTTTATGTGCCTTCTCCCTCTCCCACGCTCTTCCAGACCAAGATCAGTTCTTCTCCCAGGTGGTGATTCATTTGTCTTATTATAATCTCTGATTCCATGCTCACGGTATTCTGATTCTATCCCAGAACTGAGTCGTCTTGACTTAATCAAAGGCTGCATATCATCGTTACTTTCATCATGCTTCCTCTTATTCAAATGATCATCACTTCCATACTGAGATCTACTCCGATCATAATAGCTCAACTTTTCTTTTTTTCTATCATCCCCCCCAACACCAGATTTTATCTTATTTTCTAGACCCAAATCATGGACATCCTCTTTCTTTCTCACTTGAGCAGAAGAATTGATGCTATCATTCTTGGTTCCTTTTCTATTAGTTTTTGCTCCCTCATTTTGATCATCTTCATTTCCATCTTCTCGGCCATCATCTGAAATACCATGTTTAGCACGAGAAAAAGAATCCTCTTTTACTTTTGACCTCCCAGAATTGCCACTTTTACTACCATATCTTTCTTTCCCTTGGTTTGATTCCTTCTGATTGAAATCACGCCCCCTACTTTTGTGCTTATCTACTTTTTCATCACTGCCAATATCAGAATCATCATCAGTATCGTGCCTACTACTTTTCCGACTTTTCTCAGCCGTTGTCTTCTTATATTTTTCTGAAACTGTGGAGTCCGATTCCCCACCCTCGCCATATTTCCTACTGTGTCTTTCTTTCCCTTGGTTTGATTCCTTCTTATTGAAATCACGCCCCCTACTTTTGTGCTTATCTACTTTTTCATCACTGCCAATATCAGAATCATCAGTATCATGCCTATTACTTTTCCGACTTTTCTCAGCCGTTGTCTTCTTATATTTTTCTGAATCTGCGGAGTCCGATTCCCCACCCTCACCATATTTCCTACTGTGTCTTCTATGTCCCTCATTGTAACCTCTAATTTGGCCTTCCACATCATAATCACGTCTATCTCTCTTGTCCCTTCCACCATATAGATCTTTCTTTTTCTGAAGTTGTCCTTTCGCTTCTATTTCATTATAAGTATCAGATTCATCTTCAGAATCATGGCGCCTTCTGCTCTCCTGATATTGCTTCTCCTTTTGAATTCTCAATTTAGATGAGCCACCATCAGTATCCGAGTCACCATCATCTGAGTAACGTTTCTTACTCGATACCTTGTACTTTTGAATCTTTCTTATAGGAATGCCTTCCCCAGTATCCTGAACATCAGAATCAGAATCAGAATCGTCACTCTTATATCTTGCACTTTTCCTGTGCTTCTTTGGAGCTTTGTCCTTCTTTTCAGCCTCACTATCTGATCCATCTTTACGATTACCTCTCTGATTACCCTTAGGATGTTTCTTTTGAACTTTTGTTACTGGTTTTCCACTGCTATCAGAATCATATTCGTCATTTCTCTTGGTTTCTTCCATCTTATTGCCTTTGGACCTTTTGGCAGCCATTTTTCGAATATCTTTATCAGCTTTTTGACCTTCAGCTGCTTGCTTCTTCCATGTCTCATCTCTATCCAAAAAAGCATGTTCAGGTTTTTCTCGGTGTTTCCAATCGTCATCTTCAAGACTCTGTGCATTGACTTTGGGTGCAGCATCATTCTCAATATTTTGTTCATTAAAGTCAGAAGAAGATATACCGAGAGCGGCTCTTAATGTCTCCATTTGCTTCTCCTTCCTAGCAGCGATTTGGTGAGTTTGAGTGTCTGCGACCCTGATTGAAGAGAGAAATTAGAATGATTACCAAAATACAGTTTCTGTACAAATAAAGGAAACATGATCAGTTGCTGCACAAAGAATAAGGATGCAAGCACATGCCAAATGTAGAGAAACAACACATAATATGCTCTTCCACCTTCAAACATAGTGCATTAAAGGATAAAAATGAATTGCCCAAAAATTTTTAAAAACATTCATTCTTAGCCTTTTAGATATAATTCTTACAATTGTAGAGAAGCATTCGTACTCATATTGAAAAAGGTGAAAAGAACTTCAAAAACAAAGAGACGTGTGACACATAAATGATGTAAAATATTTTGTTCTAAGAAGCTAGCTCATGAGGCCAGAAGATATGTCAATGCTTAGGAAATAGATATAACGGAGAGATATTACTTCTTGTCCTGGATAACTATGGCTGATGATCCTCCGCTTCCTTCTAAAACAGCAGCAGCTTCCAATGTCTTGCGCACCTCTGCAAGCTTCTCAGCAATCTCAGCATCTGTATAACCTTGGTCGATGAGCTTGTCTTCTATCACAACAAGCTTGAGCTCAATTTGTCTCTTTCGATCATGCTCTAGGATGTCTTTATTGGGTTTCCTAGTTACACCTGCAGTGCCCTGATCTGCCTCGAATCCCCTAGTCGTTTCAGCCACCTTTCCAGTTTTGGGTTTCACAAAGAACTTGTTTGTTTGAATGTACCCATTGGTTCCAGATCCTCTCGGGGTTTGTAACCCTATTCCGTTGTACATCTCTTATAACTACTACAATAAACGTAAAACCAATTAATTAGGTTTTAAGATCCATTCTAAAATACGAACTAGAACTTGATATAATCCGCTCAACATCAAAATAAAAAAAGGACAAAAATTAAAAATAATATTCGTCTTTCGTTTCTATCTAAGAATGATCCATGGATAAACGGAGCATACAGATCAGAATACCGAAATACTGTATTTGAATCAAAATAAAGAGAGTTTAAAATAAAAATTACCTGTAGAAAATGTTCAACCTCCTCGTCTTTTTCTGCTCGGCTCGCTTCACTTTATCGCCAGTCTGAAGGTGATGGAAGTTGGGAGACGATGAAAACCCTAGGCCCTTATCGGGACAAAACAATCAGAATACTCTCGTTCGCACAGCCAGACTCCAATTTCCCCCTTTTCTTGGTTCGGTTGTAGTAGTGGTAGCAAAACATCATTGCTTTCCCCAATCTCTTTTTATATAGTCCTGATAAAATAAGATTTTTAATATTTTATTTTGTTATAATTATTTAACACCACCCTAAATTAAGAAATGAAATTAGAAAAATGAATGAATCATTTTATATATATTTTTTAATATTTTGAAGATTATGAGTACTATTCTAAAATTATGATAATTAACAACAAAAAAAAAAATGAAGTATGCGATAAAATAAATACTAAATAATTTTAACTAATAAATAAAATATAAAACTATAAAAAATGAAAAAGGTAAATATTATTATCACGTTTTTTGTTAAAAATTTAAATTTTTTTATACAGCGGATAAGTCGTCTTTTAACAACGAACTTGCAGAATAAGTAGTTGTAGTCAAAAACTTACTTTCTATAACGGAAGGTAAATATCTGTTGCGAAATCTTAATTTCCTCAGCGGAAATGTGTTTTCTATTCCCCTAGTAGTCAATATATCGAAATACACTCTTTTAGATACAATAATCGAATAATCTTTAATATCAGTTTCGTATCTATCATCTACTGACTCAATCCTGAAGACCGATGAGTAGAAACAATCTAATATAGGTTGGAAATATATCAATTGAGATATTGGTTGTACTTGAAAGTAATGTTGATGTTGTGCTTCAAATTGGGGTCGTGCTTCACCTTTAGGCTGTGCTAAAGAAACTATAATTTCACAATGAAAAGATATTTTTTGTGACAGAAACTAGCTTTACGCTGAGAAAAGTAAATTTTGTTCTAAAAACTTACTTTCTGCAGCGGAAACAAACACATGTTTCCACTGCAGAAGTGATAGATATTATACGAAGGTCACCACAAGACCTCTTTGCCATGGAATGGAGAAGGTATTAAGGAGAAACAAGTGATTAGCAATCCTCAAATGAAGAACATGCACATAAAGCACAAAAGAAGGTGAAGGTAGTCAAATTTATAAGTAAGCTAAGATAAACAACCATTCCAACTACAAAGCTCCAGAAACCAGGCCAAATCTAATAAGATAATCCAAATAGAGAAGCAAGACCATGAGAGATATGTACAAACCAAATCCTCCTAGTAATAACTTCATGTCTTGTACAAAATAGAATCCAGATTATTATTATTTTTTAAATTTAAGCACTCCCCTTAACAACTGCATCTTCTTCATAACCATTATTGTTCTTCTCTGACTCTTCAAAGTAGTCCTCGCGCGCATTGTCGGCCAACATCAGCGCCACCAGCCAAAACAGCGATGAATCGAGGGATACAAAAGCACCTCCGCCAAGGAGACCAGTTTTAGCAGTGGGGCAGTTTGTCTCCAGATTGTGGTGGACATTGCGGCTCAGGTGAAGCTGCTCTGTTATTGTTGGCCATAACAACAGCATGATGGCCAGCCCGGTCGTGAACCTGCAAATTTTAGGAGATCAACTCTTTTACCGCAGATCGAACAAATACAATATCATATATAATTTATGTCAACAAACCGCATATGATGCCTAAGTGATCATTTCAATATTGACGTAAATCAGATTAACTCAAGAAGTAAATATTTAATCCATTAGGAAATTTAGTAATCACTTCAAGTTGAAACAATACAAACTCCAGGGAAGAGTATATGGCGATTAAGATAAATTTAAGGTTTCTGAATGATGAGCATAAAAGAAGAGACTGGCAAAAAAAGGGGCAAGTTAATGACCTCGACCCTTCTACTTTTAGGGGGGTAAAAAGAAAAGAGATTAGAACTAGCGATGACTATACTTACACAGCAATGTTGAAAAACACTGTAAAACTTGTGCTTCGAAATATGGCTCCTTGCGGAACAGCTTTTCCCTTATAAGGATAAAACAGAGAGAAATATCCAGCCGCTGTAGAGACAAGGAGAAACACGACGGACAGATATCCCAAAGGAACTGTGGGAGCAGATGGATACTTGCAGATGACTACATCTTTCCCTTCAATTGGAGTTCCAGATGCAGGCTGTTCAAGAACAATAAGATTACAGATGGGTATCAGAAGTAGCAAAAAAATGTCAATACTTTTGTTCTGGTCGTTAAGATTGAAATCATCTATCATCATTGAAGAAATTCTTACCTTCTTGTTTTCAGCAATAATACCGAATATGAAAGACAGCGTACCAAAAAATCCAACTATGAGGGCCATTTGCTTCATAGTAACAGCCATCGTTTCAGATAGAAATGGAAATGAAATAACTGCAGGATGGATACATATGCAATGGTTACTCTCTCTTTATGGAAGGATTAGCTAGAGCTACTCCATAGCAAGAAAAAGAAATCGTTACATAGGACTACATATATTTTTCAGTAAATTAACAATTATATGCGACTAATTGCAAAACTAAAATTATCGAAAAAGTCAATAAATAATTGAGTCTTATCTACAAGAGATGCATCTCTAACAAGATTCTTAGACGGAATAAAAAATCATAACTTGATTCCCTATAATGAAATATATTTTAAAAAGAAGCTCATTAATCACTAAATCAGGGAAGAAGAATCCAACCAATAAACCAAATGCAACCCGAAATGATTTACTAATTGCAAAACTAAAATTATCGAAAAAGTCAATAAACAATTGCGTCTTATCTACAAGAGATGCATCTCTAACAAGATTCTTAGACGGAATAAAAAATCATAACTTGATTCCCTATAATGAAATATGTTTTAAAAAGAAGCTCATTAATCACTAAATCAGGGAAGAAGAATCCAACCAATAAACCAAATTCAACCCAAAATGATTTACTAACATTCAAAAGTCATATTTTGTTTTCAGCCGAAATCCAAACCACAATTGAGATCAATTAAATTTAGGTCAATTTTCAAGGAGCAGTAACTCTACGTCTAAAAGAAAAAAAAAATAAGCAAAAAATCAAAAGAAAATGCGAAAAAATCAACAGAAAAACGAAACGCATACTACTGCCGGCGATAACAGAGAGGAGGAGAAGGGTGGTGCAGCGAGAGTAAAAGGTTAACAACCCTCGCTCGCCCAATCTCTCTCCCTGTCAAGAAGAATCACAATCTGAGCCCCAGATTCTGGAAGAGGAAGAATACCTGTATATAAGGACGGAAGAAGAGAGATTCAAGGGAGAGGCTGGCAAGGAATCAGACCCGGACCGAACTCCTTCCCTCCGATTCTTGCGCTCTTATCGGTTCGTTTTCCATTTTCAGCTTCTGCCAGCCAGGTTTTAACAGTCAATTACAGCAAATCATTAATACCTCATTACGTTTTAACCTCCATAATTTATACTATTTTTGTACAAAATTAGAAGGTCATAAAACAATTAAAAATTTTATTAGTTTTTAAAAATAGATTTTTAATTAATGGTGTAACAAAACAACCTCTTAACTATAGGATCAATGACAATTCAAACACTAAACAATTTCGCTAACAACTTAAACAATAAACTATGAAAAATTGATAGAGCTATCATCGCAATTATGTTTTTCGTTAAAAAACGTTGTCGTTCCGCAACAAAACATTGTCCTTCCGCTAAAAAAAATTTAAATATTACTTTCTGCACGATGAACGATTACTTTCTGTTACGAAAAAACGAGACATTGTTGATGAACACTGGACGACAACGACGAACCAGGAAGAGTAAAAAAAAATGATGATAACGAGAACTGAAACGTGAAATCAAAACGAGGGGTGAGTCTTGCCGACATTTGACAAAGTTTTCGAAAAGCTTAAAATGTGAAAATTGTTTTCAATGACGAAAAGACCATGTTGGAGTTTCCCGACATCGTCTTCGCGATAAAATTGCTTCAATTGTTGAGATTTTAGCATAAAACTGAAGTAGAATTAGAATTGCAGAGAGTATGTTTCAGCATCGTTTTTGCGGTAATATATCTTTCGACAAGTAATAGTAGTGTTTACATCGTCTATTTTTTATAGTTTAATATTTAAGTTATTAATAAAAATTATTTAAAGATTGATTTGTCATTAATTTTATAATTTAATGGTTGTTTTGTTAATTTATAAAAAAAAAAAAAAAGGGAAACAATATTTGCTTACACATCCTTAGGCTTTGACCAATAAGTGGGTAAGTAAGGACAATTAGATAGACTTAATATGCTTTTAATTAAACTAATCTTTCATAATTAATATAGATTGGAAGGACAAAGTTGTAAATGACCAATGGAATGATGATTTAGGAGAATGGGCCCATGAATGGATGAGGGTTGAGTTTGCAATAATGGATGGGTGTAACTCAACTACATTCTAGTGTCATCGGCCTGTACTCTTCGCGCTTTCCCTTTCACACCCATCCACCTTTCCCCTGCGCGGCCTACCCGCCCTCTCCTCTTTTTCTTCTACCTCCCATTTGACTTTTACGAGACAAAAACTTAATTTCATTGATTTAAGTTTACAATTTAGTATCACAATTTATGTTCTTGAGCAGCCCTGTAATAGTTACTTTAACTAGCGTCGATCATGTCTTAACTGAAGGATGGGTGTCTTTCATTGCAAGAAAGCCGACGGAGAACCTCGTGGGGCTTTAATCATGCATTTCTTTAATGAATAAAAGATTAATGTTAATTAGGTGATTCTAAGCACTTGAGTGGAACCTTCCGATGAAATTTACAGCGAATTTGGTCGGTTGAATACTCCCCAGAGTAGACCTTCTCTGTGTTTCACCGATGAAGGCCCGTTTTGATACCCAATACTGCCGGGTTCTTCTGGGTGTCTTTGATTGTATGTAATCTTGCTCTGTTTGTCTACTTTAATATTCTGATTTTCATCCGCCTTCTTTCTTTGATTTTTCATTTTTACTCAAGTTTTTCGCTCTGCGGCCTTGTTTCTGAATCATTTTACACGAAACAAACTCATTTACTTTCCAAGGATCTTATAAAACTATCTCTGTTTTTACTTAGGAAGTTCTGCTTCAGGATTCTCTCTCTCTCTATTCCATGGGATTGTTTAAGGGGGTTAATTCTGGGGGGCTTTTCGTGGCCTTGTTGTTCTACTCTGAGCTGTTCGGTTCAGTCAGCGGAATCGGAGTAAACTGGGGGACGCAGGCGACGCACCCTTTGCCGCCTGCGACGGTGGTAAAGATGTTGACAGATAATGGATTTCAGAAAGTTAAGCTTTTTGATGCGGATTCAGCGTCGTTGAACGCCCTTCGCAATTCTGGAATTGAAGTTATGGTGGGTATTCCAAATGATATGCTCTACAACTTGTCTAATGATATTAAAGTTGCAGAGGCCTGGGTTGCCAGTAATGTCACTGCCTTCATCTCCGCCGTGGACATTAGGTACCCCTCTCTCTCTCTCTCTCTCTCTCTGATGGATTAATCTGTGAGTTCATCTCAGACAAACAGATTTCTTGCAGAGTAATATCTGAATATCTGAGTTATGCACAAATAGCATAAATTGATTACTACTAAAGTTCTGATAAAAGCTTGCATATGGGAAATTGATGGAAATTCTACTTTAACTTTGTTCTAAACACAGATTTGGTTGTGCACACTGAATCTTATTTGCTGTTGAATTTGCTGCTTTCATTTTGACAATTTACATTTCTTCATATGCTATATTTGATGATGCACTGCTTGGTTCTGATCAATTTTCCTGTTCATCCATTCTTCTGAAGGTATGTTGCAGTCGGGAATGAGCCATTTTTAACAACCTTAAATGGAAGTTTCGTCCAAACAACTTTTCCGGCTCTTCAAAACGTGCAGTCGGCTCTTTCTACGGCCGGGTTGAGCTCTAGAGTTAAGGTCACCATCCCCATGAATGCAGATGTGTACGGGAGTTCAACAGATCTTCCCTCCTCAGGCGATTTCCGTAATGATATTCGCGATCTCATGCTTTTGATTACCAAGTTCTTGAGTGACAATGGCTGCCCATTCACCGTTAATATCTACCCATTTATAAGCCTATATGATAATCCGAATTTTCCGGTCGATTATGCCTTCTTCAACGGCTCCTCTGCTCAGATAAACGATAACGGAAGAATTTACGACAATGTATTCACTGCAAACTACGATACTCTCGTGTGGACCTTGCAGAAAAACGGCTTCCCTAACATGTCGATAATTGTAGGAGAAGTTGGATGGCCAACTGACGGGGACCGAAATGCAAATTTGCAGTATGCTCAGTCATTCAACCAAGGTTATATCTCGCGTTTTGCAGGGGCGCAAGGAACCCCTATGCGGCCGGGTCAGATGGATGCCTACTTGTTTAGCCTCATCGACGAAGATGCGAAAAGCATACAGCCCGGGAACTTCGAGAGACATTGGGGGTTGTTTTACTATGATGGGCAACCCAAATACCAACTCAGCTTGGGAAGCAACTCAAACAACTTGGTTGCAGCCACAAATGTCAAGTATCTGTCTAGACAGTGGTGCGTTTTGTCATCCTCCTCCAGCCTTGACGACCCAGAAGTGGCCCCGAGCGTTAGCTACGCTTGTGCAAATGGAGATTGCACGAGTCTCGGCTACGAGACTTCGTGCTCGAGTCTAGACGCTCGAGGGAACATCTCTTACGCATTCAACAACTACTATCAAATTCATAATCAACTCGCAAGTGCCTGCAAATTCCCCAATCTCTCTGTTGTCACAAACCAAGACCCGACTAGCGGAAATTGTAGGTTCATCATCATGATCGAAGATGAAACATCGACAAATTCTCCATCGTCAGCAGGCTCGAGTTGGGGGAGATTAGAATATTTCAAAAGGTCAAATTGTGGAGTGGTGTTGCTGGGTGCTGTTATTTTGAGTGGAATCTTGTGATTGATATCTGCTAACTACTTGTGTATTATTTGATTATACAGCGTAGGCCATGTATTATTTGCCAATTGAATTTGAGTGCAACTTGTGCTTGTGGTTGAGAACAACACCTCCTCCATATACATTACAAAATTGATTAAACTATAAATAGAGTAAGCTGGGCTGGGGCTGAGGTGAAGTTGGGTCGAGATCATCGGCTATATGGTCCGTGTTGGGGTTTGGCGGCCTGGATGGGGTCGAGTATATCTATTTCCTTCCGAACCTTCGTAAGGTTCCCCAATTTATCATTTCTGTTCCTGACGATGACAATCAAGTAGTACCATAAAGCCTCGACTTTCCCTCCTCATTCGACTTCTTCCTCCGATTCGACTTTTTCCTCCGATTCGACTTTCGGGACTGATGTACGTTCAATAAAAACTGAACAGATACGAAGCGGAAAGATTATGTGCATTTCAACAAATTAAGATACGAAAAGAATTCAACTAATATTCGTTTTATTTTCGGAATCAGATTCTGGATATGGAGTCGACCATGGATGAGCAGTTGAACCGTACTCAAGGTGATGGTGAAGATCCGACACCGCTTACTGCAGTGGCGGAATCTCAATCACAGTCTCATGCAGGAGAAGAAGAAGAAGAATCAAATGAGGATTACGAATTGATAGCCAAGGCTCATAAGTTGATGGAGAAGATCACTTCTTCACCCGACAACCCTAACCCCACTATCCTTCACGCTCTCGCTTCTCTCTTTGATACCCACGAGTCTCGGTTAGTTCATCCCTCTGCTGAACAATGCAACTTCTTTTCTTCGAGTACGTGTTTAATTATGTCTTTCGAAGTGTCAGAATCTAATAATTTCGGAATTTATTTGGAGATGTTTTTGATATAGTTCTTTTGTTATCGTCAGCGTCCAAGAGGTGTAGCGTAGGGGAAGATAGATGTGTGACTATCTGCATGTGGATTTCTGATTAAAATGTAGGGAACAACCTACCAATATAAACTTGATCATGCCAAAGAAAGTGACTTCTGGTTTCAAATAATGGAAAAGTAATGATTTCCATAGGATAAACAATAAAGCGTTCGCAGAACATGCTGTTATAAAAAAAAATGGACATGCATATTGTAGAATTATTTTGCTGAAGTGTATAATGGTGTTTCTCCTACGAAGTGGCTAAACAGATGGTATATTAGGTTTTTTCTACAGATTAAGAAAAAAAATGTAAATATTTATTTGTTTCATTATTTTTTTTTTGATCACTCAGTGAAAATTTTCCGGACAGATATGCTATTAGAAAGTCGGATATTGTCCATTCTATTGAAGAGTTTGCCTCTTGCCAGGAGCTGCTTTAGATTCTATGTTTCTGGTTGCTATTTGAACACTAGCCTTTCATGTTTCATGTTTTTTGGGCAAACTTTGGAGTTTTTCCCCTATGCAGCAAAGTTATTCTAATCCTTTACTGTTATTTGGCTTTAAGTTTATAACACAGATAACTGTGCAGGTATATGGAAGAGAATGGTTCTTCCTCTAGCAATGGCCGTGCATCTCACAGCATTGGAAAGCTTGGGAATGTAGTTCAGGTAGCTAAATTAGATGTTTGCGTCTTGTGAATTTTTTAATGATCTTTTTTGGAAAGAATTATATTTTCTTGTGTATGTGTTTCCAAGGTTGCGCATATTATGAAAGACCTCATATATTGAATATCTATTTTTTCTCTTCTATAGGAAAATGATGAGTTTTTCGAGTTGATATCTTCTAAATTTCTAGTAGAAGCCAGATATTCGATGTCCATTCAAGCAGCTGCTGCAAGACTTTTATTAGGCTGTTCATTAACTTGGATGGTATGTTCACTCTCCTTTTTCTTGAACTTTGTTCTCCTACTCTAGGCAGCATGTATAGTTTTTTCTTATCTTATCAGTTATACATTGAATTTGAGGAGCTTTCTTGGATTGCAGTATCCTCTTATTTTTGAAGAAAACGTTTTAGATAACATTAAAAAATGGGTGGTGGAAGATGTTGCAAGACTTTCTGCTGAAGATCGGAATTGGAAGCTTGATTTGGGAGAACATGAAGTTTCTGATTCTGAAATGTTGCAGACCTATTCTACTGGACTTTTTGCTGTATGTTTGGCAAGGTAAACTTTTTTTAATCTTATTGCTACTTTTGCTTCCTTTTTGCGCTATAGTCCTCGTGATGTTATTGGTTAACATGTTATCTCTTCTTTTTTCCCTTTATTTCAGTGGGCTCCCATTGGTAGAAGATGTATTGACGTCTAGGTTGTCTGCCAAACTGATGCGCTATCTTCGTGTTCGAGTACTTGGAGATACAAGTCAGAAAGACATTAATCATTTGGTAGAGACTAAGAATCCATCTGGTACTAGTGGAATGAAGAGTAGGGAAGAAAGTCGGGTTAGAGCTCGGCAGGTTCATGAAACATCTCATTTTGATGATTTGAGGATTTCTGATGAGAGATCTTTAGACGAACAAAGTTTTGGTAGGCCTCTTCATGATGAAGAACGATGGATTGAAGGTGGAGAAGGTCCTGAGGAGTTGGCTGAAGGGGTTGATTTTTATGGAGTTGATGCAGGTGAGGAGAACAGGTGGCATACTCGAGATTTGCGTGATGGGAGGACAAAATGTGGTGATCTTGATGATGCAAGAGACGACTCTGCAAGGCGGAGGTTAAATCGGGGAAGGACCAGAGGGAAAGGAAAGGGTAATGAAGGTTCTATTGATACTGACCAGATGTTAACCTCACCCAGTTCTGGTAACCAATGTCGAAATGCAAGAGAAAGGAGTTTGTTAAGAAATTCAGATGTAAAGAAATTACATGACACATGTAAGAGTTCAAGCAGGATCAACACCGATTCTTTGGCTTTTGAAAGAGAGGAAACTGACGATTGCTTCCTGGAGTGTAAAATTGGAACTACGGATATTACAGACATGGTTAAGAAAGCTGTTAGAGCAGCTGAAGCTGAAGCCAGAACAGCTAATGCACCTTTGGAAGCCATTAAGGCTGTTGGTGATGCCGCAGCCGAAGTTGTCAAAAGTGCAGCTTTAGAGGTATGTTTTATACAACTCCCCTTCGACCCACTCTTCTTTTTTTTCCCTTTAATTTTTGTTATCCGTCGCTTTATAAATGTATTGTTGTATATACCTCAGGAATTTAAGACATCCAATAATGAACAAGCTGCAGTTTTGGCCGCTTCTAGAGCAGCGTCTACTGTAATTGATGCAGCCAACGCCATTGAGGTTTGCAGGTATTCCTTAAAATGTTTATATTAGTTACTGATGCCACACAAACACATGAGATTTATAGATTAGCAACTTTTTTTTTCTGCATTTTACTTGCTAGACACACTTTAAGAAGTATTTCTCTATTCAGATCCCCAATTATTCCAATGATTCCTTTGTAGGGGGTTGAACAGTAAAAATGATGGTTTAAGTAATATAGTTGATGTCTTCGAAAAGGAATTAAGTGAGGTTGTTGAAGAGTTTTTTATCCCAAATACTGAGTCCCTTGCTCAGCTTAGAGAAAAATACTGTATTCAGTGCCTTGAGATACTTGGGGAGTATGTTGAAGTTTTGGGACCTGTACTGCGTGAAAAGGGTGTAGAAGTATGCCTTGCGCTTCTGCAAAGGAGTTCTAAACATAATAACACGTTGAAAGTGGGAATGTTTTTGCCTGACGTGATGAAGTTAATTTGTGCTCTGGCTGCTCATCGGAAGTTTGCTGCATTGTTTGTGGATCGGGGTGGAATACAGAAACTACTTGCTGTCCCAAGAGTTGCTCAAAGCTGGTTTGGTCTTTCTTCATGCTTATTCACGATTGGTTCTCTTCAGGTAGCGTCATGTACTTATTGGTTGCCTACATGTTACTTATGAAGCTTTTTATGTTTAAAGATTAAATAATTTTTCTTTTCTAAGAGGAAGACTCAACATCATTGCGTCTTACTATCAATAAATTTTTTGCAGGGATTTGGTAGCTCATCCTTGTCTGTATAGTCTCCTTTTCAATAGACATCTTTTTCATTGATCAAAATTAAATTTTTTACAGGGGATAATGGAGCGTGTCTGTGCCCTTCCTTCAGATATTGTCTATCAGGTGGTTGAGCTAGCCATTCAACTTCTTGAGTGTCCCCAAGATCAAGCAAGAAAAAATGCTGCCTTATTTTTTGCTGCA
The DNA here is from genome assembly GCA_022433065.1 of Begonia loranthoides. NCBI lineage: Eukaryota > Viridiplantae > Streptophyta > Magnoliopsida > Cucurbitales > Begoniaceae > Begonia > Begonia loranthoides. The sequence continues at coordinate 28,657,623 of CM039479.1, read as the reverse complement.
GCATTTGTTTTCAGAGCGGTTCTTGATGCTTTTGATGCTCAAGATGGTTTACAAAAAGTACTTGGGCTTTTAAATGAGGCTGCGTCCGTGAGGACGGGGGTAAATTCTGGGACATTAAACTTTCCTAGTACAGGATCTTCGAGGAATGAGAGATCAGCATCAGAAGTATTGACGGCCTCTGAGAAACAGATAGCTTATCACACTTGTGTTGCTTTACGACAATATTTCAGAGGGCATCTCCTCTTACTTGTTGAGTCTATTTGCCCAAATAAGAATAGTCGAAGTGCCACTCGAAATATTCCTAGTGTACGGGCTGTGTACAAGCCACTTGACATTAGCAATGAGGCTCTGGATTCTGTTTTTCTCCTGTTACAGAAGGATAGGAAGCTTGGGGCTTCATTTGTAAGAACCCGATGGCCAGCTGTTGAGAAGTTTTTGAGTGCTAATGGACATATAATCATGTTGGAGTTATGTCAGGTATAACATGCTCAGTTTCTCACAACTTTTGAGTCAGCTTTAATTCTGCTTCTGTATTTATTGAATTTGGTCTGTCCTTAGGCGCCACCAGTGGAACGTTACTTGCACGATCTGCTTCAATATGCGTTGGGTGTTCTTCACATCATTACATTGGTACCTAACAGCCGTAGGAGGATTGTAAATGCCACATTGAGCAATAATCGGGTTGGTATAGCAGTCATTTTGGATGCAGCTAGTGTTGCTAGTAACTTTGTGGAACCTGAGGTAATTAAATTTTAACTATTATGTTTTTGCAAATGGTGGAATTTAAGTTCTGAAACTAATATGCTTGAGCATAAAATAGGTTTATAGTTTACTGTATATAACATGATTTTCTTTTTTGCAGATCATTCAACCGGCATTAAACGTGTTGATTAATCTTGTTTGCCCTCCACCTTCAATCAGCAATAAGCCATCTTTATTGCCACAAGGTCAGCAGTCTATTTCTGCTTTCACCTCTGTAGGCCCTGCTTTGGACACTAGAGATAGAAATGCAGATCGTAATACCTCAGATCGAGCTGTTTATGTGTCTAGCCAGGGTGATCAGAGAGAAAGGAATGGTGAGTCTAATTATGTAGAGAGAAGCTCTACTTGTTCACTGGCTACTAGTAACAATACACAGACCCCTGTTTCAACAGCAGCTTCAGGATTAGTAGGTGATCGTAGAATAACCTTAGGTGCTGGGGCTGGTTGTGCTGGCCTTGCTGTGCAGTTGGAACAGGCTTATCGTCAAGCAAGAGAGGCTGTCCGTGCCAGCAATGGTATAAAGGTTCTACTACACCTCCTGCAGCCAAGAATATATTCACCTCCTGCAGCTCTTGACTGCCTTCGTGCTCTGGCATGTCGTGTGCTTCTAGGTTTGGCTAGAGATGATACTATTGCCCATATATTTACAAAGCTCCAGGTAGACGTTTGTTTTGTGTTGTCTTTTGCTTTTTCCATGTTCGGTTGAGAAATACATCTTGTAAAAGCTAATATCTGTGAGGCTTCACGCATTCTATGAAGTAATATTGTCCGTTGTTCCAATCCAATAAATTTCTTGTTGCATCAAAAAAATCTAATTAGTTTTTAAATTTGATTTTTCAACCTGTGAAAGTAAGAATATGTTTTAGATATTCATAGCAATCATCTTGCTTAAGAAACCAAATACAAATTCTTAATTTCATAGGCAGTAGTAACAAATGGGTCGTAGCACTCTCAAAATCCAATCTAATTTTCCAAATGGGAGAAATCTGTTTGTTCTCTCTGTAATGTTTAAGCTGTTGAAAATACTTAATGGTAGTATATAAATACTGTAAAATCTTTTGTCTATGGGTCATATGGTAATTTGTAATGAGTTGTTGATGTTGCATCTTATTGAGCTACTACTTTGTATATAGACTTTTAAGACACTGATATTTGGGCGTACTGTTCTTAAACATTATTATCAATTATATAAACTGCTACTTGACCTTAGGTTGGCAAAAAGCTCTCAGAACTGATTCGAGATGCAGGGAGCCAGATGCCAGGAACAGAACAAGGTCGGTGGCAAGCAGAACTTTCTCAGGTGGCAATTGAGCTGATTGCGGTAGGTATCTTTATCTTGAAGCTGTGAATGTAAATCTTCTGTAGGGATTGCGTCCCTGCAGTGCAGCCACTTCATTATGGGAGTGCTGTACTGTATATGTCTATTGAGCAATTGCTTGCTAATATTCAGTCTATTTCTTAATTAGCGATATAGTAATTTTAATTTAGAATAAAACAAAAAAAAATTGATTGTTTGTTTTCTAGCATAAAAGAACGTCCATGATAAGATTTTCTTTATCGCCGAAGTTTTGAATTAACTGTTACAAATTAATCTCTATTTAACTTTGTAGCTTCTCTTTCTCTCTTTCTTGATTTGACATGTCAATTTTCACTTGAGCAGATTGTAACAAACTCAGGTCGAGCGAGTGCAATAGCAGCTAGTGATGCTGCTACCCCTACTTTGAGACGCATAGAAAGAGCAGCCATTGCTGCTGCCACTCCTATCACTTATCACTCTAGGTAACTGCTCGTTTCCTTTTTGATAGTATGCTAAGAATATCAACCACTTTTATTTGTTTTTTCTCTTATATTGATGAGTGATGGTTGTCATTTTGTTGTTGGTTGTGAAAATATCAGGGAGCTTTTACTCTTAATTCACGAGCACCTGCAGGCATCTGGCATGGCCACAACTGCTGCTACACTTCTGAAAGAGGCGCAGTTGATGCCTTTGCCATCCTTAGCGGCCCCATTGTCCATTGGATGCCAATCCTCTGTGCAAGAAGTCCCGTCTGTACTCCCTCAGTGGCCTTCTGGTCGATCCCAAGGTGGGTTGCTCACTGGGAAAGCAAAGCCAACTGCACGGGCGGATGAATCGATCTTAAAATGTGACTCAACTTCCTCGATTTCAAAGAAAAAGCCTTTGGTTTTCTCACCCTCTTTTGGTTTGCAAAATAGAAGCCAGCCTAAAGCCGTTGATTCACACCCACCATCAACGAGGAAGGTACCTACCATAAAACAATCTTTTGTAACCGCAGGCGCAGCACAAACTCTTTCAGAACTCTCACAGAAAACAAATGTCGATGCAGAGGCTCATTGTAAAACACCAGCTGTATTGCCGATGAAACGGAAGTTGTCTGAGTTTAAGGATAATGGAAGTTTGTCATCCTCCTTGAAGCGACTCAATACCTGTGAGCAAGGATTTTCCTCCCCGATTTGTTTAACACCCAATTCCTTGCGAAAAAGTGGTTTTGCAGCTGATGTTGAGTTTTCTACACCAAATGCTTACCCAAGAGATCACCAGGGACGACCAACAACTGGTTGCCTGGCAGATAATTTGGATGACGTTCAAAACTCTAACTTTCACATTGGTGGTCAGGTCACACCAGCGGCCCATTCTGGAGCTCTAAATGACCCTCAGCCCAGCACCACAGAGAGATTAACGTTAGACTCACTTGTTGTTCAGTACCTTAAACACCAGCATCGTCAATGTCCGGCGCCCATAACAACTCTGCCTCCTCTCTCTCTGTTAAACCCTCATATTTGCCCTGAACCCAAACGAAGCCTTGATGCCCCATTGAACATTACAGCTCGCCTTGGTTCTCGGAAGTTTAGAAATGTTGGTGGGGTCCATCGAAGTCGTCAGGATCGTCAGTTTGTTTACAGCAGATTTAAGCCTTGGAGAACTTGTCGGGATGATGTTGGTGCTCTTTTAACATGTATCACTTTTCTTGTGGACTCGTCTCATGTAATAGTTGGCAGTCACTCAGGAGAGATAAAAGTTTTTGAGAGTAATAGCAACAGTGTGATGGAAAGTTGCACTAGCCACCAGTCCCCTTTGACACTTGTTCAGTCATATCGCACTGGTGAGACCCAGCTGTTACTTTCTTCTAGCTCACAGGATGTTAGATTGTGGGATGCATTTTCAGTATCTGGGGGACCCATGCATTCTTTTGAAGGATGTAAGGCTGCAAGGTTTAGCAAATCTGGGAACACTTTTGCAGCCATGTCAACAGAGATTTCCCACAGTGAAATTCTCTTATATGATATTCAAACCTCCCATTTGGAGTTAAAATTATCTGACACATCCTTTAATTCTACTGGTCGTGGGCATATTTTTTCCCTCATACATTTTAGCCCTTCTGATTCAATGCTGCTATGGAATGGAGTCTTGTGGGACAAACGGGTTTCAGGACCTGTCCACCGATTTGATCAGTTTACTGACTATGGGGGTGGTGGTTTTCACCCAGCTGGAAATGAGGTATCTAGATTTTTCTTTTTGCTTTTTCTTGTCATAGAGTAGTTTGCTAATTTCCTTTCACAAAGCTACCTGGTTCCCTTGAACTCTGTTCTTCATTAGGATTCTTCTTCACTCCAATTCTTTCTTTTAGGGGTACATATTTTGGTCATTAGCGAGGATGTTTTTCAAAAAACATGAAATTGGGCACTAACATTTGTTTCAGTATCGTGGCTGACTTTACCAGATCTTTCTTTCTTGCAAGCATGGTTGTTTTTCCACTATTTAATTTTAGCTACTTTGGTGTTTGCACCAGGTAATTATAAACTCTGAAGTCTGGGATCTTCGGAAGTTCAGGCTCCTCCGAAGTGTACCTTCTCTAGATCAAACATCACTAACATTTAATGCACGTGGGGATGTAATATATGCAATCTTGAGGAGAAATCTGGAGGATGTAATGTCAGCAGTTCACACTCGTCGAGCTAAACACCCCCTTTTTGCTGCCTTCCGCACCATTGACGCAGTTAACTATTCTGACATTGCAACGATTCCCTTGGACCGATGTGTCCTTGACTTTGCAACTGAGCAAACTGATTCATTTGTTGGGTTGATTACTTTGGATGATCAACAAGAGATGTTTTCATCTGCTAGGTTATATGAAATTGGACGCCGAAAGCCCACTGATGATGACTCTGATCCAGATGATGTAGATAGTGAGGAGGAAGAAGATGACGAGGAGGATGATGATGTGGATATGGACGTCATTTTGGGCCCTGATATTGATAGAGATGGTCACAGTGATCCAGATGATCTCAGCGACGACGACCACAGTGTGAGTGAAATCGATAATGATGATGATGATGATGATGATGATGATGGAGATTTCACCATGGATGGTGTTGACTTAGATGGTGGGGCTGGAATTTTAGAAAATGACTCTGAGGGCGAGGAGGACGGCCATAGTGCTGGATCTTTCAGTAGTGAGGACGACGATTTTCCCGACTTTGTTGGCTATTAAATTTCATAAAAATTGATGATATGAAATGAATGATAGCCTTGAGGATGTAAATTATAGTTGTCAGGAGAAAGTATTTGGAAAATTCTTGTGTACCATGCCAAGATACGGAAAATATAAATAGCTATACGAATGCCTATTAAAATTGGCCTGGAATTACTTTTCTGAGTTTCTATCTTTTTTTGTGGCCAAGTCTTTGACGTCGCAGTTAATGCCCGTGGCATTGAAATTCTCGATCACCACCTATGTAATTATTTCAGGTTGTAGATATCATTGTAGTTAAAGTGGACAATGGCTCTTGATGCCCCCCTCATGAATCTTCTTTTTTTGTTTATGCAATCTTTTCTACTGATATCTTTTTGCGAGTAAACTCCATCCTGTTCTCCTATCGGCGCTGAATACTGGGCAAAGTAAGTGAATGAATTGCTTTGTAGGGTTACTTGAAAGGGAATATAGTAGGGGAAGAGCAGTCCTAGGCTCAGAAAGTAAGAATGTTGCTCACTGGAAACTTTATGAACTTCGTTCTTGCTCAAGCTTTTCACCTTCTTTATGATTGATTAATAGAGTTAGGGGCTACATTTGTTGTCGGTGAAGCTCGTTTAAAAATGCAAGTCTTAGAAGTTACATAAACACACTTCTTCTGATCTACCTCCTCCACTAACTGGAAGGAAATCCATGCTGAGTAATTTGACCATCGCACAAATCTATGCCTGAGTCGTTTCTATTCATGCATTCTCCTCAGATGCACAAAGATCAATAGCAAATAGCGCTTGACCTATACTCTCTTGAGAGCCAATCAAATAACAAAAGCATGCTACAACAGCCAAACATCGCCAAAAACAGGTGAACTCAAGTCTTGTTGAACCAAATATGAAGATTGAAGATCAAAAAACATCACAGTGAGTAGTTTAACCTAAGTATATTTAAAAAAGAGTGTTAATAATGGATAAACTTAAATAATTGAGCATGTGCAGTCCCTCAAAAAAATATAAAATTATGGTTTCTGTCTATACCCAACCAACCTCCACATCTTCAAAGAACAGGGATTATAAACTGTGTAATCGGATGTTACGGGGCAAGCCTTTGGGGGTCACGAGGGAACAATGATGTTTTCCGAATGTTGTTCAGTCCGCAGAAAAGCATCACCACGCGCTCCAACCCAACTCCAAATCCACCGTGGGGTGGTGCTCCATATCTGTTCGTGCAAAAAATATTTAGAAATCTCATGCAGAATCATTGGGGTTTGAAGCACTTAGATGAATGCACTTACAGCATAAAAATGATTACAATTGTTTCACTGACTTCTATCTATAACTGGAGTAACGTTCAAAGGACCATTAACTTATAAGCAAGATAATGTAAATGAAATGGCGTATCGCCCAAAAAATAGCACCTGAAGGAATCAATGTATGTTTCAATTGATTTCACGTCAATGCCGCATGCTTGGCCGCATTCTGTCAGCAACTCTGGCACATGTACACGCTGAGCACCTGAAATTATCTCCTCTCCCACAAGAAAAACAAAAAAATAAAAATAAAATTAATCAATCAACTTTCATATGGTGAAAAAGCAAAAGATACAAACATCTCTTTTAAGTCTTAAACGAACATATATGTCTAAGTGCATGCACATAACAAACACCAATGTTTCTTTTTCGGATGAGTTGTTTCTTGACGTAGGCAAAGATTTCCAAGTTCAATTGTTTTAAGTAGTATATTCTTTCTAAAATTATATAACTAAACACAATTGAAACACTAGTATGAGAAAAAAATCAGCAGGACAGTATATGTCACACCCCCTTTTTCAAGAGGCGTGAACAGGCGCAGTGCCCGAAAGGAGGCTTTTGGGAAGCCTCACAACAGTGCGCTGGGTGCACTGTGCAAACAAGCCACGTGCGGGGCGCACATCAGGCAGGAGTAGACGTCGGCAGTGCGTGCGCCGCGCAGAGGAGAAGACAGCAGCGCAACTAGGCCTGGCCAGCAGCACGCCAACTGGGCTGACAGTACGCTATCATGGACTAGCACACACTGGAATGGAGCTACTATCATGGACTGACTAGCACACACTGGATTGGAGCTACTAGCATGGACTAGCACACACTGAATTGGAGCTACAAATCCCACTAGCCTTAGGAAACCTAGTTGTACTCGAATTAGGTTTTCTCTATGCCTATAAATAAGACTCTTGAGACACCAAGCAAGACAATTGACTTCAATAAGTCTCTACTGACTTCCAGAGAGAAGCTTTGATAGCCTGGAGCAATCCTTGAAGTTGTGGTGGTCCGAGTGGAGAATTGTATCTTAGGTTCTTTGATTTGGAATCGAAAGAGCGGGGGGCGGGGGGGAGGGGCTCCCGTAAAGATCTGGTTTCATCGCGAGGAGGCGACATTCGAGTGAGGTGTTCTTGTGTTCGCAAAGAGCAAGCGCATCAGGGAAGGCTGGTCGTGATCGGGGATCGCGGCGCCACACACCATTCGCCCTATTCCGCACGGCAAAAAATTAGGGTTTGACAGTTGGTATCAGAGCAGGGTTGTAGGCATACGCAACTTCAAAGAGGAGTTTGAAGTTGGTATTAGAGCAAGGTTACACATCTTCAAAGAGGAGTTTGAAGCTGGCATCTGGATAAAGGTGACAACTTTTCCAATGGGACTTGAGGTTAGCATTGAGATTCGTATCAATCAGTTCACGAGGAGGTGATTCGAGATGGATGACGAAGTTGCAGCAAGATTTTCTCGTTTGGAGGATTTCACGGGAATCGTAGATGCGGGCGACGAGGGATCTTTGTTATTCCAATTATTCTCCCTCAAGAAGGAGTTTGACGCTTTCAAGGCTTCAATGAGAGAAGACATGGCGGCAGCGAAGCAACGCGTGAGCGACGGACAGCAACGTGTTGTTGGAGAAATTGCACGGTTGAGCACAGCAACAGAGGCAGCGACAGCAGTGGCGAGAGCAGCGATGGCAACGGCTACAGCAGGTGGCGCAGCGAGTAGGCCTGGCGTCACGGCGAAGAAGTACAGGGTACCGGAGCCGAAACCATATAACGGCAATAGGGATGCCAAAGAGCTAGAGAATTTTCTTTAGGACATGGAGCACTATTTTAAAGCAGCCGGTGTTGAAGAGGTCGACAAAGTTTCGGTTTTTAGCATGTATCTGACAGGCGAAGCTAAGTTATGGTGGAGGCAATGCGAAGCTAAGGAGCCAAAGATCGAAAATTTCGAAGGGATTAAGAGAGAATTGAAGGAACGATTCCTTCCTCTTAATGCTGAGTGGACGGCAAGGGAAGCTTTGAGAAAGTTGCGACAGACGGGATCTATGAGAGATTATGTCCGAGAATATAGCTCTTTACTATTGGATTTGCACGACATGCACGAAAGGGACAAACTTTTTAACTTCATGGCGGGTCTTCAACCGTGGGCACAAACGGAATTGCGGCGGCACAGAGTGAAGGACGTGAAATCGGCGATTGCGGTGGCAAAAGGATTGGTGGACTATCGAGCCAATTTTTCACCCGAGAGAAAAAGGGGAAAAGGAGACGGACGCGATGACAAGCAATCAAACGGCTGTGGGCACGACAAAGGTAAACAGACCGAGGGATCAAAGGCCAAGGAATCTGATCAACCCCAACGCAAGAGAGCCCATGGGTGTTTCATATGTAGTGGGCCACATTTTGCACGAGATTGCCCAAACAAAGCAACGATTTCCACAGTTAGGGCTCAGAGCGAGAACTCCGACGGAGAGGAGGGACCTCGGATGAACCCCATTCAGTTGGTGAATGCCCTAATCAGCAGTAATACGCCGGCGACAAGCATCACAGGGGCGGCGGTGTCGAAGGGGTTGATGTATGTCGGGGTGCATATCGGCAAAGAGAAGGTGCGTGCGATGTTGGACACTACGCCACCAACAATTTCATCTCACAACGGAAAGCGAGCGAGCTCGACTTGGAGGTGACCAAGAGCGCGAGCATGATAAAGGCGGTCAATTCAGGTGCACAACCGATACAGGGTACGACGATGCCTTTATTGCAAGTGGGTGAATGGCAGCAAAGATGTCCGATGATGATAGTACCATTGGATGATTTCGACTTGATTTTGGGATTGGAGTTTTTCGGCAAGCAAAGGCAACGGTGATGCCACACTTGGGGATGATGTTCATTCAAGATGAGTCGACACCTTGCACGGTTAGGAGTGAAAACCGGGGCAAGAGCGCTATGCAATCTTTTCCACAGTTAAAAGCGGGAGTTCGGAAGGGAGAGACTTCTTTCTTGGCGACACTACGGGGAGTCGAGCAGGGCTATGTGGGGGAGAGGCTCAAGGGAAAGCGAACAGGTAACAAACAGGGCGGATGGGCCAATCCAAGAGGCAGATCGGACCTTTCCAAAGGCACGAGTCAGATTGGCACGAGGCAGCATTTGGGCGTACGAGCTAGCCCGAGCAGGGGCGTAGCAGAGGGGACCGCAGTGGAGTGCGGGCAATGCAGGCCAAGGAGGTCTGACATGAGTAGAGATCGTGGGCTGCAACGAGACAGCAGGCCATAATGGGCCAGGAGGGCTAAACACAGGCAGCATAGTGGACCACGACGGACAACGGGCCACATTAGCAGATGGGTGCGAGTCAAGAAGGACTTGGAGCAATCAGAAAGAGGGGTGACAACTTACTTCAAGAGCAAGTCGACGAGGACTTCGACTTCAATTAGTGGGGGAGGTTTGTCACACCCCCTTTTTCAAGAGGTGTGAACGGGCACAGTGCCCGAAAGGAGGCTTCTGGGAAGCCTCACAACAGTGCGCTGGGTGCACTATGCAAACAAGCCATGCGGGGCGCGCATCAGGCAAGAGTAGACGTCGGCAGTGTGTGCGCCGCGCAGAGGAGAAGACAGCAGCGCGACTGGGCCGAGCCAGCAGTGCGACTGGGCTGGGCCAGCAGCGCGCCAACTGGACCGACAGTGCGCTATCATGGACTAGCACACACTGGATTGGAGCTACTATCATCGACTAGCACACACTTGATTGGAGCTACAAATCCTACTAGCCTTAGGAAACCTAGTTGTAGTCGAATTAGGTTTGCTCTATGCCTATAAATAAGACCCTTGAGACACCAAGCAAGGCAATTGACTCCAATAAGTCTCTACTGACTTCCAGAGAGAAGCTTTGAGAGCCTGGAGCAATCCTTGAGAGTTGTGGCGGTCCGAGTGGAGAATTGTATCCTAGGTTCTTTGATTTGGAATCGAAAGAGCGGGTTGGGGGCAGGGCTCCCATAAAGATCTGGTTTCATCGCGAGGACGCGACATTCGAGTGAGGTGTTCTTGTGTTCGCAACGAGCAAGCGCATCGGGAAAGGCTGGTCGTGATCGGGGATCGCGGCGCCGCACACCATTCGCCCTATTCTGCACGGCAAAAAATTAGGGGTGTTACAGTATACCACTATACCTCGTATGAAAACATCAAATGAGTTACTGTATACTGGATTATCATAGCAAGGCATAGTATAGAATGGTCTCACAGCCAATGGATACCGGTGAAGTATGTAAAATTCTGTCTCATAACTACAGTCTCAAAAGTAGTTAGAGATGCGTTTAATTTATCTGACAAATAAAGCAAAGAAAAACAGATGAAGTGTCCCGAAATATACTTTTGTAACACTAGTTGACCCAACTTTTTCTCAGTCTCAGTATTCAGGTCACCAAGAGGATCAACTTCTACACCAGCTTCCTGTAAAAGAAAAGCAAACATAGAAAAGAAATTGAGGAGAATCTTTGGATTTTGAAATATCATTTTGTATGCTCGATTTTGGTGGGGAAGGACTCAATCTCTGGGTGATTTTTCTGTTAAAATTTTAATTAAATTCTCTTTACAACTGAACAAGGTTTAATAATGCCAGCTTTTTGTAAAAAAAAAAAAAATTGATTTCAACCGAAGAAAGTGGAAATATCTTTTCCTCACATGCATGTTTCAAATCCTGCGCACTAGATACTAACTAATCAACAAATAAAGGTATGCTGTGGTTCGATGATAATTATTGGATAAAAACCCAATCTGTCACCTTAAGCATTTGAATCCCTTCTTCAAATGTAAGCCGCAGTGTCTTTCTCAAATACTGCATGTTGAAAGAAAAACAATGGTTACTTAACTATACTAAGAATCAATTATTATTCACAAAGTGAGCAGCTTTGAAAATATGCAAAGCCTTACTCATTCAGTCTCTTTTAAAATACTCAAATCAATCAATATTAATCCCGTGTTAAGATCAATTATAAATATGACCATGAGACTCGTGTTGGAAAATAACCTTCAAGGGTTCAAAAGGATATTGCCTCCCCACAGCTTTAAGCTCCTCCACACAGTTCTGGTTTAAACTGTCAAACATTGCTACAAATAAACGATCCACAATATACATAACCTGCACAATAAGCAGAATTCCAGTTATCCATATATCAATACAAATCAAATGGCATATAATAATTCTACTTCCAATTTTTTTAAGAAGGCATTTTACCTCAAAATAATGCTTCTTAATCTGCATTTCAACATCAAGACCTGTGAACTCACATAAGTGACGGTGAGTATTCGAGTCCTCAGCTCTAAAAACAGGACCAATCTCAAACACTCTCCGAAAATCTCCACAAATTGCCATTTGCTTATGAAGTTGAGGTGACTGTGCCAGGCATGCTGGTTGCCCTTTGTAATCCAACTTAAAAACAGAAGCACCACCTTCACTAGAGCCAGCTATCAATTTTGGAGTGTGGATTTCAACAAACCCTTCAGAATATCAAGAATTGTCTAAATATCTGCACGAAATGAATCAATTCAATGACCATAATTTGATACCAAGTAATACTACTTGCAGAAAATTTCACAAAATTAACTCTAGTGAGAAAATAGCATAGGGAGCTTAGAGTTGATTAAGTTGTCCTTATATATGTTTTGTATCACCTTAATTCAAAGACAAGAGAAAGGGAAAGGTAGTAAACCACCATCTAGATTCTAATGACCTACAGAACAGACAGCAGAGAACTGCTACAAAATCATTTCTATCAGAAGCATAGGTCCATGGAGCTACTTACAGTACCAACTTGTGATTGAATATGAAAGATTCCCTGATTAGCAGGTATCCGTATATCAAGGACCCTAAAATTTAATCTTGTATCTTGATTTACACGCACAAGTTGCTTATCTTCAGCCTGCATGCATACCATGACAAGTCAAAAAAACACATTGCTTAAAATGATTAACCACACATACAATAGTAGCAACATAAGATACAAAATTTAATAAGAATATGAAGGATTGAGATCATACAATACATTCCGCAAGTAGCTGCAATAGGAAGAAAGAAAAACAAATTAAATGTGCGCGAGGGCTTAAACACCTACAAATGCCTTTTCAATTTCAGCTTCACTTCGAGCAGCATCCTCTATATTTATAGGTAGAGTTGGCACAGCTCTGCTTACGCAAAATAATTTCCTTGCTTGGATTTCCACCTGCAACAATTCTTATACATTATGCAAATTACTCTAATACATACAAAACCAAAGAACAAGTAAATGCTTAATGAAGTTGAGCAAAAGGCTCCACAACTACTGGACACTAGTAATTTGTGTATTTTAGATGGAAAATTAGGCAAATTACTCTTAGAGACAAAATGAAAGAATAAGTTAATGCCAGTGAAAGTTGAGCAAAAGACTCCATATAAGTATTTTGGTATTTAGGCCACAGTGCCCCCTGAAAATGAATGGAAAATTCGACCAATTACTCTATCATAGAACAAAAAGGCTCGCTAAAATTGAGCAAAAAACTCAATTGAACTATGTCGATGTCTACTAGGCTCGAGTACTAACTAATACACATGGTTTGTGATTTTGTAGAACGTAGCCCACACGTATGTGAAAATGATAAAGATCAATTCACTCACATGGACAAAAAGTCAATTAGTTCAAGAATATGCCAGTTTTCACCCATCAACTTCAGGTTTTCTATATTACTAATACCACAACTCCATCAGGTAAACCAAATTATTCATGGTTAATAAGCTTCAATACTTACACTTTTAGCAAAAAAACAAAGTAAGAACAACAACTTTTTCTTACATTGAATATAACAATATTCATTGTAACTAGTTTCTCTGACGCTCAATTGCGTTTAATATGTGAAAATACAAAAAATTTTCTCGGCCAACTTCTCATCATAATTTTTTATGATGTTATAAATATTAAAACAGTATAAAACAAGAAACGTTTTATGGGGGCTAAATGAGGAAGGTTCCAAAACCTGAATTCACAACAAATTTAATTTTGAAAAACCAAACTTTTTTCCTAAGCTTGCTTTATGGCCCCTCTAAAATCTTATAATTGCACAAGTTACTCAACAACAATATCCTATCCTTCATGCTATAAGCCATTCAAGCCTGTATAATATAACAGTTCTAAGAAATGAATTTCTGACAGAAAATTTGAAAAGTACCTGCTGCGTGGCCCCTTTGATGGGAACACCAGGCACGGACACGACCCCTTCAATATCGACAATTGACTCGCGACTCAATCCAGCAACAAATCTAACCATCTGGCCGCTAACATAATCAGGCTGTTCGGTAACCACGCATTGAACGGTGAACCCACTCTCCCTGAGCACCAAGAAAGCCATCTTCTTGCCGACTGCTCGAATCGTGTGCACGCGTCCACGAATGAGCACGAACTTATCCTTCAGCTCTTCGGTAAGCGTCTTGACCGCAGTCCAGTCTTCAACATCCCGGACCTCCTTTGATTGGAGGTCAGAGAGCGGAACATCTCCATAATTGACGGAAAGTGGGTCATCATCGAGGGAGAGAGATGATATGGCGACTTCGGCTGTTTCGGAGAGAGGGCGTTGCTTTTCCAGCTTCTTCGCTTCCTTCTTGGCAGCCTTTTTGCTCAAAGGTTTCGACGAGTCTTCTTTATCAGGAGGCATTTGGTTTAACTCTTCCATGGCGGTTTCCAATGGAGCAGACATCAATTCAGGAACTGGAAGAAGGAAAGGGTTAGTCCGTTAGGGCGAGTCTTGTCAACCGATGTATGAGTATTAAGTTCGTCAAAAACTATATATAGAGGGAAGGGAGAGGGAGGGAGCAAAGGGAGTCAGGAGAAAGAGGCTTAGATAGTTAATCAATTAAGGCTAAGCATTTTGTCAGAGTAAACTTACGATCTCTAATATTATGTCCCAAAAACGTTACTCTAGATGGAAGCCCAACACGACATTTTCTAACTAGTGTTCTAAATCCTTCTTCACTGTCCCTGTCCCTGTCCCTGTCCCTGTCCCTGTCCGTCCCTAAAAAACACAACCCAAACTTTTGGAATTCTACATGTAAAGCTATATAAAACAGGAGAAACATTCCCCATTTATTCTTTGCTCTACCAAGTTTCTCAGGATACCTAAATTATAAAAGCAAAGAGGTTTCTTACAATGAGTTGAATTCCCATCTGCTTCTGATGTGCCTGTGTCACTTCCATATCTATTTTCATCATGCTCTTCACCACCATAACCAGCAGCATCCTCCTCTTTCTGATACGGTGGATGTGTCAGGTTCCGCACCTGAGGCAACACTTTCTACTTCCTGCCCCTGTTCCTCATTTTTCCTTTTTCTGGATTACAATTCAAAGTCATAAGCAACAAGCAAAATTCTACTTAATACTAGATGCTTACACAAAACAGCTTTCCTTAAAATCTTTCTGTCAACTAATATGTTTATATAAATAGGATAATTCTTTCTTTGATATCTGTGTAGCTTCATTAACGTCCCGGTCATAATTCTCTGAGCAGCATTGCCCAAATGATGAAATTATGTTAGAACTACTATGCATAGGAAAGAACAATAATTTTTTTTTTTGGGTTTGAATAATACAGGTTAAGTGTTGCATATTGAACCATAATCAACAGAAACTAACAGGAAAAATCAGCATACACTTCTATACTCAAGAGTAATCAAAGGAAAATAATCACAAGTCTAGCTCCACAATTGGAAAACCTAAAAAAGTGTCAATTCATTCATCCAAAAAGTCTCTCTCCTCGTCCCTCTTACAATTTATACCCCTTCTCCTTCCTATTCACACACCTCTCATTCCCTGTACAGCATAACAAACTTGCCATATCGACAAGATACTATTTCTTAAACCACTCCCCTTAATTCACATCTCAACAGTAGGCAGCTTATCTTACGACCTTAACCACAAACCATATATGGGGAAGAATTTAGAAAACGTTGTTGATAAGAACAAAAGCTTCTTATTCGAATAAAACCAAATACCTTAAGAGCTTGGATATACTACTATGGTTCACCAAATTAATCTTAATAGAAGTCATACAAAATCATTACATTCCCTTCTTCCACCCATCTAAAAAACAGCAATAAGATAGCCACATCGCTTTTCTCACCCCACTTAATGCCCCTCCACTCCTCCTTGACACCTCTTACAGTGCCAGGTATATCACCCAAGGACCTCCAACCCATTCCCAACACCCCCACCCGGGTGCTAATTTCTTTTGAAATGTTTTTAATTTGAATGCATCCAAATAGATAGTTAAGTACAAGTGGGCCAAACCATATAAGTTGACTTTTAACTTCGTCTACCAAAAATTTAAAAAAAAAATGTTACCAAATGTGTAGAAAATTGGGCTACAATTGCGACAAGAGCAGATAGTTCCAACATTGCAGGACTTTGTAAAATTATTCAAGCACATCTGGACGATGCACTCAAGATAGTACGGGTCTTTTGTTGGTTTTCTTATTCCATATACCATGATTAACTATGGGGTGTCTTCTAACAATGTCTACATCAACACACCCCTAAACTCACCACTCCAGGGGTCCTGAATGAGAATGGAGTTTAACGACAAATAGTTGGTATTAACCAAGTTCGCAGAGTGCGAATCAAGAAAATTTATACACAACTGATCTTAAAGGACACGAAATAATAAATGAATCGAGAACCTTGAAAAGGCAATGTGAAGGCGAGTGAGAGCTCTGCTCGGCTTTACTAACCTCATTTATATCTCCTCCGCTGATATCTTCAACTGATTCTCTACTGGCTCGAAGACCAAGAAAAATCTATCAAAACCTTAATACCAGTACCAGACAAACGCTGACACTCACATTTCTATTGTGGTGACAAACAACCTACCACTTCTATACACAACTATCAGAACCGGAGAAAACAAAACACATATAAGAAATTGAAGAACGAGGCCAGCTCCGAACGAACTCGCAGCATCGCAACCTCCTTTTCCAAATTATCTCATTCACCCACGATCGCCACTTGATTCTCCATGCTGCCGTCCTCTTTCATCTACCCCTTTTCTACTACAAGGGCGGAAACCATACCGACTCCGAGTCGCCAAATCACCCAAATCCCCGATTCTCTCGAAAGTTCAACGGATGCCCGTTTTATATCCCCCCTGCCATGAGATGGACAGCACAAACGGTACAATTTTTTCCCGCCCACATCGCCATTTGCGTTTGCCAGTTAACCCCTCCAAACAGTGGTTGGGTAGGGGTCGCTTTCTAGGGCCAAGCGGATGGCCCTTTTCAAAGAATGTAATCACAACATTCATTCCCAGTCACAGACCAGACCCAAATTGTTAATTCTTTATGGGTTAATTTAATAAATATTTAAATTTTATTAATCATTTTTTACAAATTTAATTTATCAAATAATAATTTGTGGCAATAAATTACTCGCGACTTTTTCCTTCAACTAAAATAATTAAAGGAAGGGTAAAAAAGGAAAAAGCCAATATGACGTCGCAAACCGGCGCTTGGAGATCCAGAAAGCTCTCGGGACGGGGAACCATCGTGCAGACGACGCTGGGCGAAAACATTCCCCTCTTCTTCTTCGCTCTGTTTTCTTGCTTCTGAACATCGTCCTCGGGAAGCAATACTCTTCTCTCTTCCAGCCTTTGATGTTTCCCATTTCTCTCTCAATCGATGTCCAAGATTCTTCACCATACCGTCTGCCATAGCCATTATCAGCTACTCTTTCTCACACATTATTCGGAAACCGGTGACCTGGGTTCTTTAAGCAATGGACGCAGAAACGCAGATTCTCTCACGCTTAGCCGCGAACCACATCCACCTCGCTCAATTCGAGCCTCTCCGAGCCATTCTCATCGCGCTCCGATCACGAAGTCCGGATGTCGCTCTCGTTGTCCTTCAAACCATCGTCGCTCGCGCTGGTCGATTGGAAAAGGTTGTCTGGTCTCCCTCTTGTTCATCCCCGCCCATCCTTACATACTTGTCCACTCTTGAACTCTTACAGTTTGATAACGCCTCCTCGGCATGGAGTTTCGACTCTGAAGCACTGCGTTTAAGGGCAGAGTTCTTACTCTTGGTCCAAAGTTTGATTGACCGAATATCGGATTGTATGCAAAAGAATATCGATTTAGAGGGCGTAGAGCGAGAAGCAGAAAAAGAAGTGTTGAGAGAGAAGGACAACTTTGGGGAGCGAGTGGCGTCGTTGGATAGAGTGGAAGAAGAGTTTAGGAATGGGAACGGTGAACTCAATGACTGCTTGCTAGTTTTGGATAAGATTTTAGAATTAGGTGCGAAGAGACTGAGCGTGGATGGAGTGCTTGGGGTTGAAGTTAATGGACGTGGGAGTGAGAGTAGGACTGCAAGCCTGAGTTTGATCGAGGAGGGCAAATTGGTGTGCTTGAATAACGTGATTTGGGAGTGCGCTGACATTTTTGACGCTTTGTGTTGGAATATACAGAGACAAGTTAAAGGATGTGATCAGCACAATTCTAGCTTAGCAATTATGGTGCGAAAAGACGAGAATGGAATGAACCAGGTGGAGGATTTGGGAGAAGGGGAGGACGTTAAGGTTCTTGCATTGATACAGAGATCTGTTCAGCAAGCTCATCTGAATTATTTGAAACAGTGCCTGAAGGAGGGCAACGTGGACGAAGCTATTTCTCGTATTTGTTTTCTTCATTTTGATTATGGAGTGGAGGAGTCCGAGTATCGGTATGTCAAACAAATTTTATTTTTGACATGATAGATTATTGTTTTGGTGGTGACATTCTCCCGAGGCTGCACTAATTTTACTCATAAAATTTTATGTTCTTGCAATTGTTTAATTTACTTTTAAGTTTGGTGCAAAAACACCTGCAAAACACAAAAAAAGAGAAGCCAAATTGCAAGGACCATGGTTTTTGTTTTATTATTTTCATTTTTCTGTATCTTGCTAGACCAAAAGGACATGATATTGTTGTTATTGTTAAATTTAATAGTTGAAAAGATAGTGAACGTACTTAATTTCCTCTTTTATTTATGTTTTACCTTTGATATTTATTCAACGCTCTTATTTGATGCTCTTGTAGCGAGGTACTTAAAGAGCTCCTCAAGATTGTTGTGTTAATTAAGAAAGGATCTGGAGGTTGCTGGCATGACATGCGAGAAAAGTTGCTTTTAATTTATGGGAAAGCTCTTTCCTCAAATTGCATGCAGCTTGTTCAAATGATTCAAGTACATAATTCTCAATCTCTTTGGGTTTGACAGTCAGCACTGATCATCATAGATTTTTTAGAAGAAGTAATCAAATTGATCTACATATGATATTTTGGTATATTGATAAGCTTAATATACTTAATAACACTCTCTATGGAAGTATCACACAGAACACTTGAAAAAGCACATCTAAAGTAAACTGTACAAGGTAGGAAGTGACGTGACTCTGAAGGTTGAAAAAGCACATCTAAAGAAGACTTGGTAGAAGGTTACTTCACACATAACACAATTAAGTGCGGTCTATCACATGAAGTTTCACTTGTCTGCATGGAATTTGATATTAATATGGTTGTAATGTTGTTTATTTTATATTCCTCAAATGCAGTTTACACAAGTAGAAGGTAGGAAGTGACGTGACTCTGAAGTAACCAATGTGCAAAAATATGTTATATGCTATGCTATATTTCTTTGATGGATCATGTCATTATATCTTGTTTAAACTAATTGATTTTATCCAGTACATTCACCAAATTTATCTTGTTTTGTAACTATGATACAGAATATTTATGATGATTTGCTTTCCGAGGAGGTTGAAATACAAAGATCTCTTGATAACAATGAAATTCCTCCCCCTCTCAAGAGTTTTTTAAGTTTTATGGCGGACTTAGAATTTGATATAAATGCGGACACAAGACCTGCTGCGTTAAATATGGCAATTACTTCTTGCCTGAGAGACATATACCACCATGCTCGTGTTTCTGGACTGCATATACTTGAATGCATCTTGAATAGTGCATTATCTGCTGTGAACAAGGGGCAACTTCATGAAGCTACCAATGTATGTGTCCAACTTTTAATTTAGTTAAACATGAGTATGTAAAATAGGTTATTTCATTATTTTTCTCACTAGTTAATTTCTTCTCCAATGCCAATCCATTATGTTCAATCTCAGAGTCATCCCTATTTTCATTGGCATAACAGGTCCTTGTATTGTTTCCTAGACTTCAGCCCCTGGTGGCTGCAATGGGCTGGGATTTACTGTCTGGTAAAACAACAGAGCGGAGGAAGTTGATGCAACTACTATGGATTGGCAAGTCTCCAGGATCCCAGCAGGAAGTATCCTCCCTTGTCAGTAGTCAAATAGAAGAGGTAATTCCTCTTGCTGAAAATGATGCGATGACTGCCTTCTGTTTATATTTGTTCAAGAGAGTAAAATGAACTATATGACTTTCTGCTATTTTTACAGATATCTTGTGTAGAATATCTTTGCGAATCTCTCTGTTATCAGCTTGATCTTGCCTCTTTTGTTGCATGTGTCAACTCGGGTCTCTCTTGGAGTTCAAAATGCTCATTACTGTTGGCAAGAAAAGAGCAACTCGTCTTTGAAAGAGATTCTTATTCAGATTCATTTGTTGAAAACTTTGTATTGGAAAGACTATCTGTCCAAAGTCCTCTTCGGGTATGTATATGCTTATGTACTGTGGAAATTCTAGGCATAGAATTTTGTCCGCCTGATGTGCTCTTTATTCTTTTTAATTGCATACCAGTTAATATTGCAGTAGTTATTTTTGACTCTTCTTTTTTTCAAATACTTTCCTTGTGTATTTTCTTTTTCCTTTAATTGGTTCTTTATAAGGCTACCTTTCTTTTTCTATATAATATTACAACCACGTGTGATATATCATTTGTGACTTATTATAATTTTTTTTAAAATAGTAACTGGAACTTTGGTAAGCTTTCTATTGGTGGGGGTTGAGTGGTGTTAGTAATAAAAGTGCTATTTTGTGGTAGTGCACTGTTAGCTATCTTTAGGGTAATTCTTTTAGAACACAACTTGTAGGCTCTTGAAAGTAGAGAAGAAGATATGTTTGTTTTGTGAAGAAGATAATCACGCATGGAAATAATTTGGAGATCAATTTTTACACTTTTTAGCTTATCCCCAATTGCAAAGAATTTGTCAATTGATGGTTGTTGTATATTTTGGTTTTGATTGACTACTTTCATTATTGCTTTAATTGTGTTTTATGTAATTCATACTTTACATATTCCTGTGTTTTGTTTCTTTAATTTTGGGAGTAGTTTATATTAATATATATGTTTTCTTTTGAGATATTGACATGGATGTATCTATTTCGAATTTTCTAGATTAGTATACAGAGCTATATTTCAGTTTTCTCTTAGAATTAATGAAAATGTCTCAACAGTAATTCTCTCGCTACATACATATTTTCTCATTGAAATTGATTACTTAATGTGTCAAAATGATAAATCCTGATTGGATGATCAAAGATGTAGAATTAACAATGAATATTTAGTTTGTTATGATGCTGTTTTTTTTATAAGAAATGAAATGTATTAAGAAAAAGAATGTACAAGGTTGGAGGAATGAAAGAGGCCCTCCTAATTAAAAATCTTACTACACAAAAAATGAACAACAATTTCTCTCAAATTGAAGAGAACCAAACTAAAAAAATAGATTTTAAAATGCTTAGAGATAAGCCCAGTTAACAATAAAAAAGTTAACATTTTTTCACAAGTCTATTAGCAAATGATAATAATGAAATATCATTATCATTAACTTTTTTATTGTCTAATGAACTTTTTGTTTTAAGTATTTAGTAGCTATCCGTATGGTTTGATTTTCTCCAAGTGGAGAAAATTGAAGGGCACTAAATGTAACCTCTCACACATTGCTCAAAGGGGTTCTTCCTCCCATTTTTGTCCATTCTTTAATACAGTTATTTTCTTATAAAAAATGATGATACTGAATTTGTAGGGAAATATTAAATGCTTATTTATCTTTTTTTTTAGAATATTATGAACTAACAGGAACTTTTTGCAGGTGTTGTTTGATGTTGTTCCAGGGATAAAATTTGAGGATTCAATTGAACTCATCAAGATGCAACCAATTTCGTCTTCTGTGGCGGCATTGAAGAGGTGTGGTCATTTTTTGTGCATGCATTGCTATCATTATGCTAATGTTACAGTGTGCTTCATTATGTAACTCTTTTTTTTCATGGACTTAATGATTTCTCAGCGGCACTGTTATTTATTGTAAATAGCCTTCTCTTTTGTAAATAGCGTGGCCACTGGAACTTTCATGCAACATTCTAGGCTTTTATGCAGCACACATGTTTTTGGTGTCTAATCCAAATGTTGAAATATTTTTTTTTCCATGTTACCTAATGAACATTTACTTGTTATTGTTTTTTTTGGGACAGGACGCAGGATGTTGAACTTATCCACATGCGATACGCACTTGAATGTGCTGTTTTGGCCCTTGGAGCAATGGAAAGTTGCCTTACTGCTGAAAGAGAATATCATAAAAAAGTTCCTTTTTTCCATCTATTTGACTTGCGGAATCATTTAGAGTCCGTCACAAGTGTAACGCGAAAGGTTGGTTGATTTAATTGCTTTAAATCTTATTACTTCTAGCTTTTTGTTCATTACAATTAGGCATTTAATTTGCTGCATTATGGAATTTCTTCCGATATTAATACTTCTTTGGTCAAGAGTATTGGATTTGATATTGTTTACGAAGTGAATTCTCAACAAGAGGAAAATAATTCTGTTACTTTTTGTTGAAGAGATTGCTGAAATCCTTCATACATAATCACAGAATCATCAAGATCCCACGATCAATATGCTCAATTACAACACAGAATCTCCAAGATACTGTTATTTGAGGGATAACTGAATAAGATACTTCCCAAATACATGGAATTCCTTATTTGGTTCTATAAATAAGAAATTACTGTTGTACAATAGAAAATTAGGCTCCTTCCTATTATAAATATTTCATGAACATTTTTCTCCCCATATGTACCTAAACTATGTAATTTCACACGTATGAAAAAGTTTCTTCAATCATTCAACACTTATACTTTTTAAAATTTTTTTTTATTAAACTAGTGACATGTGTTAACTGGTACTATTTTATAATGCAGATACTCATGGTGAATGTTATAATTTCACTCTTACATATGGATGATTTCTCTCTTAATATGACTCATGGTGCCTCACCAAGAGGCTCTGCTGAGTCACCCTATTCAAGTTCTTGGGAACAGTTTGATCTTGCTGAAGGAGGAAACAAAATTGTTATATCATTCACAGGATCACTGCTCGATATATTACACTGCAATCTGCCATCTGGTTTAGCACTAGACGATTCGATGAATTTCGGTTTAAGCACAGGTGGCAAGCAGGCAATAGAGTGGAGAGTCTCCATTGCTAAACGTTTTATTGAAGAGTGGCAATGGCGGCTGTCAATCTTGCAACGTCTTCTGCCATTTTCTGAACGCCAATGGAGATGGAAAGAGGCATTGACTATCTTACGTGCGGCCCCTTCCAAGCTACTTAACCTGTATGTTGTATTTGATCATCAATCTTATTGTTTTTTTTTTTTTGGTTGCTAAAATGGTTATATTGAATTGAAATACTTCCTATAGTGAATCTGTGGTGAATGCCTATAATGCTGTGAGTTATCACATAGATTCATTTTTATTTGGTGAAAAAACGAATTTAAAGCCTCATGGAAGCCCTTCAGAATAAATAACAATAAGTAGTCATACCTAGCGTTGAATGCTATAATTTGTGTTGTATTTATTTACTGTTTTTTTTTTGTAAAAAGTATATATCTATAAATGGAGTAGATCTTTACTTTCCTTATTATATGTAGGAGTTGCATAGTTTATTTCTAATTAAAGAGAGTAAGGATAGGATTTTTGGAGGTTGAGTTTCCTAGAATTATGGTTGATATAGGATTATATAAATTTGAAGATGTAGTCTGCTATAGTATGAATGAAAAAATTATTCATCGACAATTAGATATGTTTTTGTGTTATCATGAATCATTGGTTCAATGTTCATAATCGTTGCTGTTAGCACACACATCTTGAGCAATATAAATGATTAAATATATGAAAGTGTTCACGTCATCCAATAATGTAGTATAAGTGTCCATCTTTGGGTTTTGTCCAGGAAGTCTTAGCTAAACTTTCATTAGTTATGTGAATCTGTTGCAAAGGTTGCCTGTAGTGCGGTGAGAAAACATTTAGAGACAGAAAACTGACGTTCATCTTCTTATTTATTTTTACTTGGATTTTTTCTGATAGGTGAGAAACAGAACTTTAAGCCACATGGAAGCGCTGTAGAATGACTAACAATAAGTAGTTATTCTTTGGATATGATATTGTATTATCACTGAATCATTAGTATGATTTTCTTAATCGTTACAGTTAAGCAGTGTTATTATTTTTTATTTAAGCAGTTGCATGCAAAGAGCAAAGTATGATATTGGAGAAGAGGCAGTTCATCGATTTTCATTATCTGCAGAAGATAAAGCCACCCTTGAATTAGCAGAATGGGTCGATAGTGCTTTCAGAAAACCATCTGTATGACCAAAGTTTCTCTTAATTTTTTAATTGATATATCCAACTCTATTCTGTTTGTTATTAATTTAGTCTGTCAGTTGGAGGCATAGATTGCAACTCTTTTGCTATCTATTTTGTTATGGCGTTTGTCTCATTGTTCTACCGGCCTTCTTGCATGTCATGGCCAAGGATGCATTTATTTACCTATTTAGATAATATGGATACTCAGTTATTCACCTTAGCCTTTCTAAGCTATCACTTTCATTTTTGTTTTCATATATCACTTTAATTTCTGTAATTTTATGTTGTAGTGCAATGCTCTTAAATTCATATGATTTTACCAATTATTCTCATTTTTTTAGTTGTTTTAGGAAAGCGTGTACGGAATTAAGGAGCGGAGCAATCCCTCCCTAGCAAGTGCTAGGAGTTTCACTTAATGTACAACGATGTCCCTCTAATTAGAGTGAACTGAACTAAATGGATGACTCCTAAAATGCTTAGAATTATTAGCATTTTATTTTTTAACAAAAGCAGAATGCATCTGATTTCAGCTGTTAAATTGACGATGCCCCTTTTATGTAACTTGAATTGTGAATTTCTGTATGTTGCCGAATCACTTATATCAGGTGGAAGATGTGGTCTCTCGTGCTGCTGGGACTGCTGAAGGACAAGATATAGATTTTTCTTCTTTACGCTCCCAGTTAGGTCCCTTAGCTGCTGTAAGTGTTTTCTCTTTTCCCCCTTTTTGCCTTATCCTCATTTTAAAGTATGAGGTTATATTGGAAGAATGGTCTCAGCTCAAAAGCACCTTCTACAAGCTCACTTCATTGTAATCTAGGAGGCCGACTTAGACACAATGAAGATGAAAAATGATGTTAACCTTGCTATATTAAGTATTTCTTATGCCAGTAGGCATACTATTTATCAAGCCATTGCCTGATATATTTGTGTTCATTGTCAGATTCTTCTTTGTATTGACATCGCTGCAACTTCAACTAAAAGTGCCAAAATGTCCCAACAGCTTCTGCATCAGGCAAGGCTCTTTGATGAGATTGAAAGAGACAATTCTCTTAACAGGATGATTACTCATTCCTAATTTATTCTAGCTTAACTTTTTTATTTTAATGTGGCAGATTTTCCTTTTAAATAAAATGAAATAGACTGTAAAATTGCTGTTCCATGTTAATGAAAGAAACTGGTTTTGCTTACTAGCTCTATTGAATCCTGTAGACAAGTTTGTTGCTGAATGTCTCATTAAATGTTGATGATCATGTAAGGTTACACAAATATTTTCTTATGGGCAACAATTCTTTGTTAAGGGGGATATATATACATATATAAATACACACACACACATGTATATATCTATATTTATATCACACTGGAAAATACAGTTGAAAAAACATTTTTGTTGCTGAAAATCAGGCAGATATTTAGTTTCCTCTTTTGTGAGAAAAAGGAGGCGGCAGATCTTAGTTATTCTCTTTTTGTAGCTTTCCCCGGCGTCTACCTATTGTATAACTTTTAGGGAATTGTTCTCTGCTTAAGTATCTCTTTTTCCTTAGTTTTTTTTTTTTATATATAGATTGAATTTATTCTTGTACAGGTTTTATTATCTCTTTTAGTAAAAACTAAATTTTGCTGTAAAGGAAAAAAAAGTAAAAGTATGGAGAATATTGTAGTTTTTTATTTTAGATTTCATTAACTTCTCCATATTTTGCATTATCATTGCTCTTGCCACTTTGCCTCCCTGATTAATGGTGAAAATTGTCTGTTTTTGCCATTTTAAATCATTCCCAGGCTCAAGTTATGCTATCAGAGATTTATCCTGGAGTTCCTCCAAAGATAGGCCACAATTACTGGGACCAGATTCATGAAGTGGGAGTTATTTCAGTTTCCCGGCGTGTCCTCAAGCGTTTGTTTGATTTCTTGGAACAGGTAGTTTTGTTAGGTTACAAGTTCTTGTTGTTAATCAATCTTGCCATGAGGATTCATCTTGGGATAAATGCTCATCCTGAAAGAGATGCTTGGGGTATTATGGTTATTGAGACGAAAAGGGGAAGGTAAAAACTGTGTCCAAAGTTGGAATCTTGGGGAACACAAATACCTTGATTTTGTTGGAGTCACTTCTGTTATTTCCTTTAGCAGCTTAAACAAAAACAGGAGTTTGTTAATGGGAATTCAATTTACATTCCAGTAAATCTTTTGAATATCCCTTCATTTTCTGATGTCTATAAGTTTTTTTTTATAACATTACGGGTCCTCGAGCTTAGATATTTGTACTGACCTTTCTTACCTCCTGCACTAAGGGTCACCATATCAGTTTGAGGGCTGAGGTTCTGCACTAGTCCAAGTGCGCAAAATCTTTGTGCTGGGACAGTGCAGGTATCAGTCCTAATCTAAACCTTGCTTGGTAATTAGATTATGGATTAATACATATTTAGCTAGGTTTTGAATTTTCTTCATAATCTTCCAGGACAACTCTTCATCACTTCAGGCTATTTTATCTGGGGAAGTCATCATATCTTTGACAAAGGATTTGCAACGTAAAGGGCAAAGAGATCGTGCTCTTGCTATGCTACATCAAATGATAGAAGATGCTCATATAGGAAAGCGACAATTTCTTAGTGGTATATTCTTAGAAAATGTCAGCCTTGATTTTTTAACTTTTCCTGGCCCCATGGCCATGATACATTTTTGTCTTGTGAAATTGAAGGTAAGCTTCATAATCTGGCAAGAGCTGTTGCGGATGAAGAAGCAGATACACATTTTCTTAAAGGAGAGGAAAGCCAAGCTACTGACCGTACAGTTCTTTCAAATGTAGACACTGATGGGGTTCTTGGCCTTGGATTTAAGGTTGACACAAAAGTGATGCTAAGTACCACAGCTACAGAAACAAGCATGGCATCTGCTATTTATGATGTGAAAGATTCTGGGAAAAGGATTTTTGGTCCATTAAGTATCAAGCCAACGACATATCTATCACGATTTATTCTCCATATTGCGGCAATTGGTGACATTGTTGATGGGACTGATTCAACTCATGATTTCAACTTTTTCTCCCTTGTGTATGAATGGCCTAAGGATGTAAGATTTCTTTCCAATTGGCCCTTAAAATTGTGGTCATGGTGGGGAGTTTTTAATTTGTTTTTTGATCATGGATTCATTAAGGCTCTTCAAAAAAGGAATGGATGCAGTTCCGTGGTACTTGAAATATTTGATGGGGAGTGGTAGAAATTTCATACTATTATGTACTTTTTTATTTGATTATTTGTATATGTTAAAATCCAAATAATATATGAATGAATAAATTTCAGCAATTTAATTGGCAAATGCATTTTGAATTCAGGTTTGAAATGACAACACAATTGTAGAGATCTACAAGCCTCATAAAATATTTGAGCAATAGTGTTTTTATTTTTAACTTCTCAAGGAAGAAAGTATAATATTTATATCATTTTCTTCGGATAACAATTATAGGACCTTAGCTAGAGACTGCTGATGAATCTAGAGTTTCATTACTCTTAGTGATGCTAATCTATGGTGTCTTGCAATCCACGCACATGCAAAATTTTAAGGTCATATATGCGTACTCAATTAATATTTTTACGTAATAATGGTAGCAATTTTGTATGATGTGTTTTGTATGCAGCTTTTAACCCGACTGGTTTTTGATCGAGGCAGCACTGATGCGGCTAGTAAGGTTGCTGAAATCATGTGTGCTGATTTTGTCCATGAAGTGATTTCAGCATGTGTACCTCCAGTTTATCCTCCACGATTTGGTTCTGGATGGGCTTGTATTCCAGTTATTCCTATTTGTTCCACTGGTGGCTCTGACATTAAAGTTCTTTCCCCTTCTTCAAAAGAAGCTAAGCAAAATTGCTATAGACGTTCTTCAGCAACGCCTGGAGTTCCTCTCTACCCTCTGCAGCTTGATGTAGTGAAGCATTTGGTTAAAATATCCCCAGTGAGGTCCGTATTAGCTTGTGTTTTTGGGAGTAGTATTTTATACAGTGGAAGCAACTCATCTGTATCAAGCTCTATAAATGATGGACTACTGCAAGCACCTGATGCTGATCAGTTGTTTTATGAATTAGCTCTGGATCAATCTGAGAGGTTATATTAAAAACAGACTCGAGAAGTGATTTTTCCCTGCATTGATTTGAAATAAAGTTGTGGTTTGACTTTTGTCTTTCATGTACAGGTTCCCAACTTTAAATCGATGGATACAAATGCAAACAAATCGGCATCGAGTTTCAGAGTTTGCTGTAGCAACTAAGCCAGATGTTGATGATAGTGATAAGGGTGAAGCAAAGGCATCTATAAAGAGACTACGTGATTTTGATAGTGATACTGAGTCGGAGATTGATGATATGGTTGGTAATAATAGCATTTCAACAGCTTTCCCAGTTCTAACTGGTCAAGATAGTGCAACTCAGGATCCATCCAAAGGTTTGTCAAGACCAGAAGTTTCTGAACGTGATAATACAGCTTTTCTTTCTTTTGATTGGGAGAATGAAGAACCCTATGACAAAGCTGTTGAGCGGTAATACTGCCTGTTTACTATTACAAAGTCAATTGCTTGGTGATGGTCGTTTTTTTGTTATATCAATTTTTATTTCATAACCCCTACATGGTGGTCTAGTTGACGTGTTTCAATATAATATGATTGTTAGCTCAATATGGTGGCAACAATTTAATAAGTTAAAGGCGAGAAGAAGACTAAATGAATTCAGTTAGTCTGCTTATTTGATTGTTTTGGCAGGAAAAGAGAGTGATGTGAGATAGGATAGCATACAAAGCAAAAAAATATTTTGGATTTTTTTCCTACGTAGTTTTTATTACTGCCAAAGTTCTAAAATCTAAAAAAAAATTAAATGATTTTTCTTGCAAACCTAATAATCTTTGTAGTGGGCGTGGCGACTGAAGAAAGGGAGGTGTTGAAAGTCTGTAATGGTATCTGGCTGTTCTACATACCTGAACAACATTCTGCCGCATGATCTTCTAAATATATTGGATGGTTTATATTCACTTTGTGATGTAACATTTGAGTGTTGGAAGTATGTGAATGTAACGTGTATAATCTAGTTATTTCTACAGATTGATAGATGATGGAAAGTTAATGGATGCGCTTGCACTTTCTGATCGTTTTTTACGTAATGGAGCCTCTGATCAGTTGCTTCACCTACTCATTGAATGTGAAGAAGCGAGAGATTCAATTTCTGAAGAGTCTCAAGATTATGGATGTCAAAGCATCTCTTGTAATAGTTGGCAGTATTGCCTCCGATTGAAGGATAAACAACTAGCAGCCACACTTGCCCTCAAGTATGTAAAGTTATACCCTCAGAGGCCTTTTTAACTACCATGATGAATACTGCATGATGTTTGAATTGTCCAAAGATAAATTGTATAGGACCATCTTTATGTAATTTACTCTTCTAATCATCGCTCAGCAGTGCTTTGATTTGTATTAAGCTAATAGTGTTTTATGTCATTCAATTTTGAGATTAGACAATGTTCATAATTTTTGTTCCTTATCAAAAGAAAAAAACATTTATCCCATTATTCAAGTCTAGTGGTTAATGTCATAGCTCGTGTATGCACTTCTGACACTGCTAAAGTGCGTCTGGGAACTTTAGTATGGTTTAGACTGAATATTTAAGATCTCTAAAATTTTGATCTAGGTATATGCATAAGTGGGAACTTGGTGCTTCTTTGGATGTTCTTACTATGTGTGCTTGCCATCTTCCCCACAATGATCCGATAAGAAACGAGGTTCTACTCTCTACTATGGTTTATCGTCTAGTGCTAAAGTAGTGTGGTTTGTTACTTTTTGTTGTAGCGTTAATTTTGTAGGTTGTGCTAGTTAAAAAAGCTCTGCAAAAGTACAGCCGCATATTAAGCGCAGATGATCAATACAAGAACTGGCAAGAGGTCAATTCTCGTATTTTGGCGAATCTGAGATCCTTATTTTTTCTTTTTATTTTTTTAATGATTCTGATGTTCTGTTATATTTTTTGTTTCCCTCAAATTTTAGGTTGAGGCCGTGTTCAAGGAAGATCCAGAGGGCCTAGCACTTAGACTAGCGGGAAAGGGAGCTGTTTCTGCTGCTTTAGAAGTGGCTGAAAGCGCTGAATTATCTATAGATTTGAGGAGAGAACTACAAGGAAGGCAACTCGTGAAGCTTCTTACTGCTGACCCCCTGAATGGTGGAGGTCCAGCAGAAGCTTCACGTTTTCTTTCTTCACTACGGGATTCAGATGATGCATTACCTGTCGCAATGGGTGCAATGCAGCTATTACCCAATTTGCGGTCAAAGCAACTTCTTGTGAGAACTGTTTGTCCTCCTTTCTTCTTAAGCTTCAGTGGCTTTTTTTTGCCATTTTGTAAAACATATTAGCTAAGAAAGTCAAGGAAACAAGATCAAACAATTACAAATGGAGAGGATACAAAACTATTTTAAGAAAGAAAATGTAGATATGATCCAATTTTGCTATTAAGAAATTATTCCAGAAAAGTGGAAGTGTAGATATGATCCAGTCGCTATCTCTTTTCTAAGTGAAAAAAGTTGGAAATAACAGAAAGGGAATTCCTTCTATATTCTTGAAGTATGATGTCCCTTTTTATTCTTCTGTGAAGGTGCATTTCTTCTTGAAGCGAAGAGAAGGAAATCTGTCCGATGTTGAAGTTTCCAGGCTTAACTCTTGGGCCTTAGGTCTTCGTGTACTAGCAGCCTTACCCTTGCCATGGCAGCAAAGATGTTCTTCCTTGCATGAACAGCCTCATTTGATCCTGGAAGTCCTTTTGATGAGGAAACAACTGCATTCGGCTTCTGTGGTATTACATCTCGAAACAAATCTGCATGTTTTTGTGTTTCCTTTACTAGTAACATCGGAAGTGCTTATTGACTTGGCTTTTAATTTCTCGTCATTTTAATTTATTTTGGTGATTTCTGGTATAATCGTAACCTTTCATCACTGTTAAAAATTTTTAATGAGCATGTTTGTATGCAGATTCTTAAAGAGTTTCCTTCATTGAGAGACAATAACACCATTTTTACATATGCTGCTAAAGCTATTGCTGTCAGTGTAAGCTCTCCCCCAAGAGAACACCGGGTCTCTGTTTCGGGAAATAGACCCAAGCAGAAAATGAAGGCAGGTGCGTCCAGCAGGTCATCATTTTCAAGCAGTTTCAGTAACTTGCAGAAAGAAGCTCGCAGGGCTCTTTCTTGGACTCCTCGAAATGCAGGAGATAAAGCTGCTCCCAAGGATACATACAAGAAAAGAAAAAGTTCTGGACTGACTTCATCTGAAAGAGTTGCTTGGGAGGCCATGACTGGAATTCAAGAAGATCGTGTTTTAGGGAATTGTGCCGATGGGCAAGAACGAATTTCTTCTATCTCCATTGCTGAGGAATGGATGTTAACTGGTGATGCAATGAAGGATGAAAGTGTTCGTGCATCTCATAGATATGAAAGTGCCCCTGACGTTACACTCTTCAAGGTATGCGAACCAGTATGCTAAGATAATTTGTCGATATAAAAATGCATGATGTTTGTTGTATTTAATGCCCTTTGCAAACATAATTCCTATGGCTTTTATAGTGCTCAATGAGATTTATATTTACACTTTTATTACTTGCTTTCTAATTGTAAAATATTTATAGTTTTCGATGGTTATCTCCTATGTAGGGAGTAATAGATGAAAAGGCAAGACTAATTTATAATAAAAGAGAAAAAGATGTAACTCATTGATGGACTGAGATATTTGTCCTCTCTGTTCAACTTCCACAATAGGCTATCCTTAAATTATTGGAAATTTTCATTCTAGCTCCTATGGGCTATCTCGATTGTATATTTAGCTTTTACTTTGTTGCAATAGTAAGTGTAATATTGCTGAGGTTAAACACTAAAAAGTGTGAATATTGTCTTTATTTATTGAAAAAAGCTTAGATTCCTTTTTTGCCATCTTTTTTTTTTTATAAGAAACAAAATGTATTGAAAGAAAAAATTTACAATACAAAAGAAAGGAGAATCTTTTTCAAGAAAAGAGAAGAGAAACACTTAAACTAGCAATTTCTCTCCAATTAGATAGAATAATACTATAATAATAAATTCTACAAAACTCAAAACACTTAACTCACTTGGCAATAAATTGTCAAAACTCCTAATTTTAAGATAATCTTTCGTTTCTTACACTTTTCTTTCTTAGTAAAAATTTCAATGAGGAAACTTTGAATGTCAGAATGCATATTGCTATCTGATTGAAGAGAGAGAAAGTGCATCTAGATGTTTCTAATAAACTCACAATTAGTCATGGTGTGAGTATTAGTTTTCTCATGCGCCTTGCAGAAGGAACAATAATGTGAGAGAAAGCCAAGAAGGGGTTCCTCTTTTGGATTTGATCACAAGTTTACAAATTATTCTTAATAAAAATCGAGGCGAACACTAGAATTTTGAATTTTGATTCATGGAAGGAGTACAAGTGAGCGAAAAGAAGAAAAATCTGGAGAAAAAGTTTGTTGAAGGATGACAAAGCCATTTTCTGGTGACGACAACACTTGTTCTGGGAGAGAAAGAAGAGATAGACACGTGAAGATTGGAAAGCTCAACTAACTAATCTGTTCATACACAAGTTGCCCTTTATCTCTATCAGTGTCAAACACAAGTTTACTAATTTCGTCTTCTTCGATGGCATTCTGATCATTACAAACTAATCTGTTCATAAATTCATTTGTCTTTTTTTTTGCTCGCTATTGTGTAGAAGATTTTGGTGTTGTCTCACTTGGTGACCCTCTTAAGTTTGATTTTTTTCCTCCACGTTTAAGCTTTAGCGTGTCTTCATTGTGCATCTTTCAAATCGTAGTGTCATCTAAACCACTTTAGACATCTATAGCACAAAGATCCTTAATTCTGATTTGAATGTATAATTTCTCATGCTTTTATATCATAAATTACTAACATTTCCAAAAGCATTAGTATAAAGACACTTGTATCATATATTACTAACATTTCCAAAAGCATTAGTATAAAGACACTTGTTAGTAATATTCTCTTTGCCATGCATATTAACATTTGTATACGTGTATGAGATAGTTATTTTTTACCCTGTGTAATTAGCCAAGTGTACACTACATCCTCATTATTATTTCCTTGCCGTCCATAAATAGAGAAATAGATGTGTAAAATCTATTATTGGAATATATTGAATTTGATTCTCTCTCTTCCCAGGATTACCTTTCCCGTCATGCTCTGCATTTTTTATTGTACTTGGAAGAAAATTTTCTTACCTATGGATTTTCTATTTCTAGGCGCTGCTTTCTTTGTGTACTGATGAGTTAGCATCTGCCAAAAGTGCCATGGACTTGTGTATCTCCCAGATGAAGAACATTTTAAATTCTCAACGTTTGCCTGAGAATGCATCTATGGAAATAATTGGCCGTGCATATTATGCCACCGAGACATTTGTGCAGGTACATCATTAAGCATTGGATAATGCATGTTACTTATTTGTTATTTGCTACTTAACTTCCATCATCTGGTGTGGATTGCTTTATAATTATCATATCTCTTTGTTTAAATGATCAGGGACTACTGTACGCAAAATCCTTGCTTAGAAAGCTTGTGAGTGGTAGTGACTTGTCTAGTAATTCAGAAAAAAGTAGGGATGCTGATGATGCATCTTCTGATGCTGGGAGCTCTAATGTGGGTAGTCAGTCAGATGAGCTTTCTGAAGTTCTTTCACAAGCTGACACGTGGCTAGGTCGTGCTGAGCTTCTTCAGAGTCTTTTAGGGTCAGGAATCGCTGCTTCTCTTGATGATATTGCTGATGTAGATTCATCTGCCCATCTCCGTGATAGGTTGATTATGGAAGAAAGGTATAGTATGGCTGTCTATACAAGCAAAAAGTGCAAGGTAATATCCGTTTCACCCTTTAGCAGTGATAATTGTTTCATTATATGGCTTACTAAAGTTGTACATTTAGCAGATTGATGTTTTCCCTGTTTGGAATGCATGGGGACATGCTTTAATACGGATGGAGCACTATGCACAAGCACGAGTGAAATTTAAGTATGTTTTAATTTTTTAAATGTATCTAGAAAAGTAAAGAGTAGTTTTGAGTTTCGAATTAAACTTTATCTGTGTCTCCTCTTCTCCTTGCATCAATCCAATTTTTGTTGTATAATTGTTTCAGGCAAGCTTTTCAACTGTACAGGGGTGATCTCATGCCAGTCATACAAGAAATCGTCAACACAATTGAAGGAGGTCCGCAAGTTGATGTTGCTGCTGTTAGATCTATGTAAGATTTACGTCCACCTTTCCATTTAATGATCCACTCGTCATTTGGCTAGAATTTGATATTTATGAGATAAAAGCTAGAGGTACATGTTCTTGAAAGGATGAGGTTCAACCTCTTTTCATTACTTTCAAAGATATCTGAATGCGAATTATTTGTACACTACTTATAGATAACTAATTTAAAAATTTTTCCATTCAAATATTTAGAAGTATAAATGAAAGAAAATATCTTATAATTTATGAATTTTATTTAAAATACAATTCATATGAGATTCATAATCAAGATGAACTTGAATTTGAATAGAGTTCCAGAATTCTAATAAATCGAATCCATTATCACTGTTCGCTTCTTATAAAAAAAAAATCCATGATCACTGGGGCATCACAATCTTTTTCCTTGTTTTGTTGAAAAGATTAGATTTTATTCAATAATACTGAAGATTTTTTTTATTAAAATCTAGAGAATATTACATGCAATTTCAAATCAGAAACAGTATGCAGAAACTTTTGATGGCTTATCAGGTTTGGTTGGAATATAACCATGAATAATGAATATAATAATATTCTATTCATATGGATACAAAACTATTTATAATTGATGATGGAATTGAGTTCACCCTGAGGTTTTTATGCGCATTGAGAAAATTGCACTCTAATGATTTCGGTGTGTTGAACTAAACAAAACTAAGGTTGTGAATAACGGGAATGAATTCAAGTTTGTGTAAGCATTAACCATCTACAAAATTTCAAACATGGCGTCTTTTTTACTCCCATTGATGATCATTGAGCAGTTGATCAAAATCATTGTTTTCTTTTATGCAGTTTTGAAATTCTCTAGCTGAACGTGAAATGTATTTATAGATTTTTGTAGTTTAAATAACTTGGATTCTGCTACCACTCCTGATTTTAAGCACTTATTTATAAGCAATCTGTTAACAAGAGCATTTTCTAGTTAATTAGTGTGCATGTGCATCTACGAAAGTAGATATGGTGTTTAAAATCTTTAACAATGTTCCATCAAATGATGATGCTGCAGGTATGAACATTTGGCTAAAAGTGCGCCTACAATATTGGACGATTCTCTTTCTGCTGATTCTTATCTTAATGTTTTGCACATGCCATCAACTTTTCCTCGATCAGAGAGATCTCGAAGATCACAAGAATCTGCGAATACGAATTCAATATATGGTTCAGGCTTCGATGATGGACCTCGCAGCAATCTGGAGAGCATTAGATATGTTGAGTGTGTCAACTACTTACAAGAAGTAAGTGTAATATCATTTTTGAAAAACCTAGATTATCTATCAAACTTGATGTACGGATTACTACAATGTCTACCTGAAAATGAATATGAGTTGGCATTATAAATTAACAACAACATGGCATTTACTGAGAGTCTAAATACTTCTTTTGGTAATAACTTTGTGATGGGAAAGGTATAGCATTGAGCAGTATAATTTTGAGAATTGAGCTTTTCGTAGCTCTTATTTTTTCAATATTGTTTATGGTAGTAGAATTTGATGACTAATAAAAGAAAAAACATGTCTTTTACTAAGTAGTTTGTAAGTAAAAATAAAATATAAATGTAAGAGCTACGAATTTTGTTATACATCATAAAAGTTGATAAAGATAAGATTTATGCTCTCATATGTTAATTATGCCTCCCCCAAATTTTGCATCTTTGTTACTATCATTACTTGTTGTTAATTTTTTTCTTTATTCCTTTTGATCTCATTGTGCCTATTTATTTTTCGGAGTCTTTATTAAAGTGCCACTAATTTTAAAAGTTTAAGTTGAATGAGATTAATGATTTAATCATTAATATTATTGTTAGCGTTCCTCTTCTCTATAGCATGTTATAAAAAATCTTAAAAGATTGATTTGTTTAAGTAAAGTTAATTTAATCATTTATATTTTAACAGCAATTAAATGCAATTTTAAACTCGATGATCTATTCTTTTGCTAAGTTGAATTTGTCTCAAATGATGAGGAAGAAGATCATAGGCATTTTGGGAAGACTTACAGCATGAGACCAGCGTCAGCTAATTATTAAATATAGGGTAGTTTGGGGATTTTGTACCTTGCTGATGTGGCAAGTTAGTTACGTAGCAGTGAGTGGAAGTGTATGGGTGGAGCAGAATATATTTGTAATGAAGAGGAGAGGTGAGGAACGGGATAAGTTTTATCATGATTGCTGGAGATTTGCATTTGTTGTTGGTTATTCCTAGTTTGTAACCTTTGGCTAGACTTGTGGTTAATTTTTGGTGTGTTTTGTTTGTTGAAAGTATTTTCTGAAACTTCATATACTTTGCCTTCTTGTTGGTTCATCACGCATGAATCTTTCAATTGTCAATAAATTGCTTCACTCTTAACACATAACTTAAAACCTTTGCAGTATGCCCGCCAGCTTTTACTTGGTTTTATGTTTCGGCATGGTCATTATAAAGACGCATGCATGTTGTTCTTCCCTCCAGATGCTATTCCTTCCCCTCCTCAACCATCTGGTGTAGGGGCAGTAACTTCATCATTATCCCCTCAAAGAGTTGATCCTTTAGCAACTGATTATGGGGCGATTGATGATTTATGTGAACTGTGTGTTAGTAATGGTGCGATGGATGTTCTGGAAGAGGTTCTTTCTACAAGAATGTCTTCTTCAAAACCGCAAGATGTTGCAGTGAATCAGTATATAGCCACAGCTCTTGGCAGAATTTGCACCTTTTGTGAAAATTACAAGCATTTCAATTATTTATACAGATTTCAGGTATGACCAATGTATTCCTTTCTAAGCTCATAAATGTATGCAGTTTTTTCTTAATGCATGCCTTTTTCTACCAGCAGGTGTTGACTTCTGCTTCTTCCCTGCTACTTCTGTATTTTCCCTTATCTTCAACTGTGTAGGATATAAAATGCACGCTAAGAATCTCTTCTTGGGAATTTCTCACTTGTTTGTCCAGTTATATTTCAAACTCTTTTTGTTGAAATTAATGCTAAGAATTATTTATATTTTCTTTTTTTTCAATTTTAAGAAACAACATTTGCAACATATACAAAAGAAGGAAGATGAGAAATTTTCCTTATGAAAAGTAAGAAAAATAAACTCAAAATCTTGCTATGTTCTTCGAATTGAAAATCACTGAGAATAATCCGTAAAGCATATTGCTGTATATGCTCATTTTGCACTGAGAATTCTATTATCGCATAAAGCACTATTATTTGACAATATATTTTAAAGAATGATAACATTGCGACGAAGCCAAAGACCTCAAAGAGGCGCAAAAACCTTGTTCCTCCTCCATAGGATCTTTATTTTTTTGTTTTTCTCCCTCACAATAGTTAATTTAAAATGTGCCACACAATTTTGAGGTGCCCAACCTTCTCAAACATTAGAAAATGATCCGCAACAAAATTTCTAGTTAAAATTGTATTGAACAAAAATATAAAAATATTATCATTTGCTTCCTAAAGGACAAAATTTGGAGAGCAACATAAGGGGATTTCTCTTTCAGATTCGGTTGCTTGTTATTTACTTATTTTTGACTGAATAGATTGTTGTGATGATTTTCCGTAATGGTGGGAGCTTTGGTTACTTGTGGTAAATTATTTTCTTAATTTTTACTCTAATTCAGGTAATAAAAAAAGACCATGTTGGTGCTGGACTTTGTTGCATTCAGTTGTTTATGAACTCCATTTCGCAAGAGGAAGCTATCAAACATTTAGAGCATGCTAAGGTATTTTCTGAACTATTCTTCTGCTCAGCCAAAGTTGGCAAACAGGGTTGAGTATGAAGTTTTTGGACTGATAAGTTGCTCTATGTGTTTGGGGATTTACAGGTTAGGTTTTCGGATATGATAGAGCAATAATAGTTTTATTTTTACATTTTTTTAATATGATTAAACCAGCCAATAAATATAATTCAGATGATACGAGTGATCAGAAGAATGATAAACAAGAAGTGAACTTGAAGTTAAAAATATTGATCAAAATCTGTTATTGGATAAGCAGAAACATAACATAAGGCATCTACTTTCACAAGTAAAATCTGTAATCTGAATTTGTGGTAATTTTTCATAGCTTGATTTTCATAGACCCGTATGTAACTTTAATGCTAATAAGGTTCCCAAGTTTTAAACGTCTTACCAGTATTTACTGTGTGTACTCTGCCACTAATGGTATAGTACAGAGTATGTTGTGGAAATACATGTCTTAAATAAAGACGTTAAATTTTTACGTATGGTAATCTGGAATTTACAATCTTGGTAAAAATATAATACCACTGTCATTGCTAAAACAATGATATTTCCATTGTTTCTCTCTTCGTTTACCCTTGTAAAGTCATTATCCTTTCCATGGAAATAGTCGATTTGTATGCCATTTTGAGTCTTTTATCAAAAAAGAATTTCGGCCTCGTGTTCTTTCAGATGCATTTTGATGAAGGGTTGTCAGTACGGCACAAGGGTGGAGATTATACTAAGCTTGTGACAAAGACCATTAGAGGAAAAAATGCCTCAGAGAAGCTTTCTGAAGAAGGCCTTGTCAAGTTTTCTGCTCGGGTTTCAATTCAGGTAATGGCATCCTGGTAATGTTTTTGTAATGCTAATGGAATAAACTGCCTAAAAATAAAATTTGATTGATTTGTTTGTTTTCTGCTGCATGATTGAAAATTTGTGCATTTAATTGGAACCTGGAGCACTTTGCTAGGGATGGGTCCTTCCCCTCCCTCTCTTTTTTATATTTGTTCTTGATGAAAATCATTTCTTGTATTAAAAAAACGTTGATCCCCTTGCATAGGTTGCAAAAATGATCCCATATAGATAGCATTTTCCTCATTTTTCTAATTCAATTAGATTTTGGCTTGGAATGTCATCGAACTGTTCAAATACTATCTCAATTGTTGATGTGGCGCTCTATTTCCTTGCATGACTAATCTTTTAGTTTCATTACTACAAAGCTTTAATTACTTGCTAGCCGACCTTATTGATGCTGATGTAGAAAAAGCTACTTTGTTGATGTATCCTCCTTGCTTTATGTCTTCATTATTATCAATGAAATCTTGTTTATAGCTTCACGATGTCTCTCGGTTGCCTTTTTATTTATATAAGAAAGAAAGTATATTGAAAAAAAACTGCAAGACAACAAGGGAAGAACCCTTCTCAT
The DNA here is from genome assembly GCA_022433065.1 of Begonia loranthoides. Taxonomy (NCBI): domain Eukaryota; kingdom Viridiplantae; phylum Streptophyta; class Magnoliopsida; order Cucurbitales; family Begoniaceae; genus Begonia; species Begonia loranthoides. Next base: position 28,618,066 of record CM039479.1, on the reverse strand, counting down.
GAAACAGCATATACTTAAAAGAGATGTCCTAAAAAACTTAGAACCATTGACCCTGTCATCGGATAATAACATTGAGATGTAGTAAATAGCCCAAATTATTGTCGAAATGCCCAATCTTAATTGACTACCACTTCTTATACGTTTCTTCCTTATTAAAGATTACGGTAAAGGAGTTCTTAATGTCACAATGCACCATCACAATTTGATTGAAGTAAAGAAACTCTTAATATCACAATACACCGCCACAATTTGATTGGAGAGAAAAAAAAATGCATGCCAATGCTTTTAATAAGCTCGCAATTATTCATAACGTGAGTATTACTTTCCTCATGTTCTTTATAAAAAGAACAACGGTGCAATGAGAGAGCCAAGAAGAGGTTGGATTGTTGTTATCTTAATCCTTCACTTGTAATAATTCTTTTTTCTTCGACATATAGTTTGGTTCTTATGTTAAAAATAAATAAATAAATAAAAAAGAATAATTTGTAATGATTGGTTATGGTGAGAAGATTGATTAATATTTTTTTCCTTCAATATAAGCCTTGTTATATCATTAAAAAATAAGGAAATAGTCTCTCGAATTAATTATGCTTGGAAGGATTGATTATTAAGTTTTGCCAATCAATGTATTAGGTGTAACTAGGCGTTTTGAAAAAAAAAATCCTGGTCATGTGCTTTTATCATACTCTGCTTTTCTCCCTGTTTGATTGTTCACTCTCCTATAATTTAATATTATTTTACTTTTATTCTTCATTTAATCTCTTAGATTGAAGTGGTGAAATCATTCAACGATTCAGAAGGACCTCAGTGGAAACATTCGGTATTTGGAAATCCCAGTGACCCTGAAACATTCAGGTCTGTAACATATTTATGATGGTTGGGTTTATACTTTGCTAAAATATGGTCTCTTATTTCTTTGACAGTCCAAGATGCATCTTCTAATTTATGTTGTATGCTAATGAAGTTAAGGACAATTCATGCAATAATTTCCCCTATATATCATTATAAGCTACTCAGAGCTTATGTACATGCCATAAAAATAAACATTTCATACGCTATGGAGAGGGAGAGGGATATAACTTGAATATCAATGCTCCTTTTTTGGGATTAGATAAATATGATCTATTGATAACTTAATTTTATTGTAAAAAAAAGCTTTTTGCTCAATGATAGTCTAATTATTTATTTACATTAGCATTATCTTGTGGATTTAAGCATCATCATAAAACATTAGATTCATTGGTATTTACTTTCCTTTTATGGATTTATATATTTGTGTATGTATATATGATCATTATAATGGCCTTACAATTGGACGAGATCACAAAAATTTGTAAACTAGTGAGAACCAATTCTAGCTATGACCTATACAAATGCCTGATTCTAAATTTAGTTAGAAGATCAGACTTTGTGCAACTAGGTGCATTATGTATCGAGTAACATGATTAGCAAGATGGGATCCACATGGTGTTCTTGGATGGAAATTTTGATAAAAGAGTGAGAAGGTCAGAGTTCCATCATCTTCTGGTAGTTTGAATACTTTTTGGTGGGAACAATATGGATAAGATGGATGCCAAGTGAGCCTATAGCTCGAAGTATTATAAAAGCTATCTCATTAGTTTGGTTATTTCTAATTGGAAAGACATTATTTTTCACTATATAGGCTTTGTTCTGGAGGTCTTTTTCCCTGCAATTTTTGTACATTCTTTTCCATAATACAAATTGTTTCAAATAAAAAAATATATTGATAAGATCAATGCTGAATTTAAGAGCTCGTGCCCTAAACCATGTCACCTGCACAACTTGGTAGTTTTTGATAAATATGCTGCCTATATATGAGTTTTATAATGTTGAACATGGTGATCTCTTGGAATTGTACACTTTATGCTATTTATGTCCCTTCATTCATGAAAGCATGATATATTTTTCAATCTTCTCCCGCTAAGGCATGTGGCATCAATGAAGTGTTTGAGAAATTTGGTTTTTGAAATCTGCTTTGTTGCAGGAGAAGATGTAAGATCGCAGAAACTCTCGTGGAGAAAAACTTTGATTTGGCTTTTCAAGTTATTTATCAATTTGATCTTCCAGGTTATTGCTGCATTCTCTATTGTACACAAAGCTTACTTCTTGAATTGATACATTCTGATACAAACTTATTTGTTGTATCCACCAGCTGTTGATATATATGCTGGTGTGGCTGCATCACTTGCTGAGAGAAAAAAGGGCGGGCAGCTAACAGAATTCTTTAGAAATATCAAAGGCACCATTGAGGAGGAAGACTGGGACCAGGTAATGCAATCTAACTATTTTCAGTGTAACTAGAGTTTAATTAATTGGAGAGAGTTATATGATGCGATATGAGATTCAGTCCAGACTTTTCATTAAAGTTGTAAACAAATAAGTAATAGTTAAGTTAAAATTGTACTGAAGCTTGAAATGGAAGGAGGCAACTGTTCCTATTGTCTATGATTTTTTTTTAATTATAAACATTTACACTAAAATTCTACTTGGGGATAAGATTTTTTGGAATATTAGCCACCTGAGAGACAGGATTCAATGATTGTCTTCCATTGCTAGATTATGGATGTCGATTAGGTTAGAAAAATTTCAAGAAAATAATGTTTGTTAAGAAAATATCATCAACAATTTTTTTTGGAAGTTTTATTGAAAAGTAAAATTGTGTTGTTGACCACTTGATGAGTCGATATTCTAGCTAATAGCTGGGGATCAATCATTACTTACATGTGAGTACTTCAGTCAGAATTAATTATTTTTGTATGTCTTATGAACTAAGCATTCTTAAATTATAACTACAAACCTGCTCATCTTTTCTTTATTGTAATTACACCAATTTAGTTCACTAGTAATAACGTAACATTCTGTCCCATTTTTATGTTGTTAGGTCTTGGGAGCTGCAATAAGTGTATATGCTAACAAACACAAAGAACGTCCCGACCGTCTCATAGACATGCTTAAAAGTAGCCACAGGTTATATTTTTCTCTTTGATACTTATTTTATTTCCCTCAACCTAGTCGAGCTGATTGCACTGTTTTGCAAGCATTCTAATATTGTAAAATAGCTATTTTTATCGTATATGTTGATTATATAATTCTGACTGAGGATAATTATCAAGACATAGAAGAATTATAGTTGTTTCTTCTGAGTGAAATTTCAAATAAAAAACCTTGGAGAACTAAAGTAGTTACTAAGAATGGAATTCACTCGCTCCAAAGAAGGTATATTTGTTTTACAATGGAAATGTGTTCTACATCTATTAAAAGAGGCCGGGCAACTAGGATGTGATCGCATGGGAACACCTATTGATCCAAAGACCACACTTGATCCAGCGGCACCAGAAAGGAGGGTAAATAGAGAATGGTTGCAAAGATTGGTGGGGAGATTAATTTACCTTGCACATACTCAGACCAGGCTTTGCATTCACCAGGAAAAGAACATTTGAATTTATCTATTGTATCCTTGAGTATTTAAAAGGCACACTAGGTAAAGGATTGTTGTTTAAAAAGAATGGACACTGTAGAATTGAAGTTTATGCTGATGCAGTGGAGCGGGCTGTGTTATTGACAGGAGAACTTAAACCGGTTATTGGTCATATGTTGGAGGAAATCTACTGACATAGGGTAGCAAGAAATAAGGTATTGTTTCTCGAAGTAGTGTATAGGCAGAACTCAGAGTTGTTGCTCATGGAATTTGTGAGAGCATATGGATAAAGAGGGTGCTTGAAGATCTTCAAATATCTACCACACTACCTATAAGATTGTATAGTGATAATGAGGCGGATATAAATATTTCACATGGACCAGTTCAACATGATAGGACTGAGCATGTTGAAGTGGATAGACACTTCATAAAAAAGAAGCTGGAATCTGAACTTATTTGTATGACCTACATATCTACAAACAATACAGTTGCTGATATTGTTACTTAGGAGCAGAAGAAAAAATAGTTTCATCACACTGATTATTAAAGACATTTTCAAAGCTGCTTGAGGGGGAGTTTTGAAAGAATTGACCGTGAAGATCTAATCTCAACAAGATGTGTTCGTTTATATACATTCAAATATATTTGGATGAATATCCTATCTAAGTTTCGTAATTAGATACAGTTAGTTTATGTAGTTTATAAGTTAAACTTGTGGTGTAAACTATCGTATCTTGAATCAAAGAAAGATTTATTCTCTTTCAGCTGAGAAAAGTTTTATTATATTAGACTTTTATTTCATTCCTGCAGGAAAGTTCTGGCTTGTGTGGTCTGTGGTCGTTTGAAAAGTGCTTTCCAACTAGCTGCTCAAAGTGGAAGTGTGGCTGACGTGCAGTATGTAGCCCACCAGGTTAACATTTTTATTGCTCAGTATATATGCCTAATGTATCAAGCAAAACCCCTTTGGATTAAAATTATCCCATATGGATCTTGGAACTGGAAAGGAAGTATTTTTTATGATATGTGACTTAATATATACTTCTTTGGAGCAGTTGATAGAAAGTAAATGCAACCATTGATTCGTCTATAGCTTCTATGCTTGAGTTGGATGTTAGAAATTCTTGACATTTTTTAATGAGATGGTTTACACTTTCCTTGGACATGAAGGAATAAGTTTGATTAGAGCTTGAACATTTATGTCATGTTATTTATCTTATAACCTATAAAATAAGGTTCCGCGTTCTGGGGTCAATTGCCACAATTGGCTCCTGTTGGTGTTTATAATACCTCTGAAAATCTATTTGTCTCCTGTCTGATTAACTCGTGTGTGTGTGTGTGTACCCCATGGAAGTCAATCTTTTTTGACCTTTATTTCAAAAGGCAGGAGATGCGGAAAGTCCTGATTTATTTCTTTTGTCACAAGGAATTTACATATCGTCATCATCTTTGTTTGCAGGCGTTGCATGCAAATGCACTCCCAGTGCTTGATATGTGTAAACAGTGGTTGGCTAAGTACATGTAATCTTCATCAGGAATAAAAGTTTATGGTTTCTCCAAGTGGTATGCAGTTATCGTTAATTACACTGGGTCAAGGAGTTTAATAGCAATGACGATCAACTGTAATGCTAGACACCAGTGAAATGAAGATGAAAGCTTTTGAGACACGCCTTCAAGAATTTATGACTTTGAGTGAGACAATCAGATCTCTCGGCCAGCCCTCTTTCTCCCATCTTCCATTGTTGAAGCTGCTTCGGGCCATTTGACTCTGCATCACCCACATTTCGGCTGGATGTGTAACAACGATGGCAGGTTCTGGAGGATGTACAGAGTGGAAGATATGAACTCAGTAATTTGTGTTGCGGCCAGATGCTCTCGTGCCAGTTCAGGTCATTGCCCTTAAAAAAAATGAACTTGCTCTTTTCATTGCCCCTTGTATAATATTGAATTTTACTTCAGAAAAAAAAAAGACAGAATTAGTTGATCCCTTATCCTCGTCATACCCAGAGTGGGCGTTGGAAGAAAGCAATACATAAAAAGAGTAAGGTGTAAACTCATATAACTTCTACAGGAATAAAAGTGAAACATTCTTTTTAGTGATGAAATATTGCAATCTAGCTTGGCTTTTTTGTGTACTTTTGTATTTTTTTTTTATTATTAATTAAAAGGAAAAGAAGATAAGAGAAGGTGGAGCTGAGTGTGTACCATTCATGTCAGTCTTGCTTCAATGATTTATTCCAATAATGGTTTCAACTTTAGTGTTCGATTTGGTGTAAATCAAGATTTCTTCTGTGATTCTTGGCTGTTCCTTTTTCTGCACTCAGTCTCTTGATTGATACAAACGAAATTGAACAGCAATTAGTCATAAAACTCTCTCTCTCTCTCCCCGTACCCAGTTAGTCAACGATGGTGCAAGTTGGAGCGGTACGACGCTGAACATGTTCATTACGCAGCATGGAGATTGGAGTGGAGATGATGTAAGACGACGTCCACTCGTAGATTTTATAGAGTTACCGTAATTTATATAAGCAAGTCCACGTGGACATTTGCTATCGCATTCGACCATAGTGCTTGCCCAATTTCAAAAGGCAAAAAATAATAATGGTAAGGTTTTCAACTGATTTAGATAGACCCATTTCGAGTAAAGTCAATAGATTTTATCTGACAATCCCCCTAATAATTTAAATATTGATTTCCGCTACCAATTAATTTCGTAATTCAAAAGACAAAAAGTGGGCATATCTTTGGAGGGGTAATTCATTATTATTCATGTGTTGACCTCGGTCCTCATTCGCTGCGAGACAAAAAGAGCGAGGCGTTCTTCACAAAAACTGCAAGAGATATACGACAGACCTCTCTCTCTCTCTCTCTCTCTATCTATCGAAAAACATCGACTATGTCGTCGCCGGAAACAAGGTCGCCGTTCCCTTTGCTTTTCAGGAGACATTCAAGCGGGGAAGTAAAAAACTTGACGTCCGTTTCGAGTAGCCTCTTACCCGCGTTCGGAACAGTAGTTGATGAAGGATATTTACACCTCAGAAAATTCATTATCGTTCCCTATGATCGTAGATATCGGTACTTTCTCTCTCTCTCTCAATTTTCTAACAGAGAGATAATAAAGGTGGTAGTTTTTCTATTCAGGTTATGGCAGACCTTTCTGGTTGTACTGGTGGTGTACTCAGCGTGGGCATCTCCTTTCGAACTGGCCTTCAAAAAGGTGGCAACTGGATCTCTCCTACCCGTTGATTTGGCTGTCAATGGATTCTTCGCCATTGATATAGTCTTAACTTTCTTTGTGGCTTACTTGGACAAATCAACCTATCTCCTCGTTGATGATCATAAGAAGATAGCTAAAAGGTCAAAATCAAATACCCTTCTTTTCTGATGCAGATTCTCTGTAAGCATGAGAACAAATCATGATCAACCTTTTCGTCATTATATTATTGAGTATGCTGATTAAACATTTATTTTCTAACCTGCAGGTACGTTACCAGCCTGTGGTTTACCATGGATGTTGCTTCAACCCTTCCATATCAAATTCTATACAGAATTGTCACCGGAAACTTGCACCGCAGCGATACCTTTGGTTTCCTCAACTCTCTGCGCTTATGGCGACTTAGGCGTGTTAGTCAACTCTTTTCTAGGTAAACTCCTATTCAACTTTTATTATGAATTAGCTAACACCAAATTCTGAACTAATTAATCAAAAATAGTTAGTTCTCGAGCAAGTGAAATGTCATCATATCACCTACAAATTAGATTCATTATGTATAAATAATGAACATAAGCAGACCAAGAATTGACAATCAGACCAATTATGGAGAATGCAACGGACAATGAACAACTCCTATAAGTTAGTGTGTGTACCAAGATGTGCGAAATTGGTACCTGATTATTTGGATGTGCTCTGCAGGCTAGAGAAAGATTCACGCTTTAGCTACTTTTGGACAAGATACTGCAAACTAATTTGTGTGAGGACTTCCTCCCTCTGCCTTCCAAGTTCCCCCTATTCTTTTCAAGTTCTAATTGCCTTTGTTTTACCTAAGAAAATCCAAGTTTAAGTGACAATGGAAAATGACATTCTTTCTTAACACAATGAAAAACGGCTTTCTGAAAGAATGAAACGAGTAATTTGCCTTTGATTGAGTACAATGTGTAAACTGATGGAGCCCTGAAGAACAATACTTGTTCAAAAACATCTTGGTCGTTTCACATTTTTCTCAAAATTCCATATTTTCGTAAATATAGTCAGGAGAGGATCATATATTTCCAACCAGCCCAAAAATTCATACCTTTATTAACTTGCAGGTAACGTTGTTTGCAGTGCATGCAGCAGGGTGCTTTTACTTTTGGATGGCAACTCGTTATAAATCCTCACAAAACACATGGATTGGAGTGGAAGTCCCGAACTTCGAGCAACAAAGCATTTGGCTCTGCTACACTTACTCCATGTACTGGTCCATCGTCACCTTAACTACAGTAGGCTATGGTGACTTACACGCAGTCAATATAGGGGAGAAGATATTTAGCATCTTCTACATGCTCTTCAACATCGGTCTTACAGCTTATTTGATCGGCAACATGACCAATCTCATTGTCCACAGTGCTGCTCGAACCTTTGCCATGGTAATTCAATAATTCATTTATGTTCCCCACCAAGAAATCACATATCAGACCACGATGTTATTGGAGACTCGTAATCAGAAGGCCTAAAAGAAACAAAAGCATTCACTCACTTATTGTTACTACCATCTGATTTCATAGTTTAAACTTCACTTTTCCAATTCCATACGAAAAGGATAAGGAGATGGCTTCACTTTCTCAATTATTTCTCAGTCTATTCAACAAGAATGCTTGATCTCTTATCTGCATTAAATGATCAGTACTTGACACAAATTGTGATGCTTGACAGAGAGATGCAATCAATGAGATACTTACATATGCACGCAAGAGTAGACTCCCAGAAGGGTTGAAAGGCCAGATGCTGGCACACATGCAGCTCAAGTTCAGGACAGCGGAGCTGCAGCAGGAAGAAGTGCTTGGGGACTTGCCTAAAGCAATAAGATCGAGCATTGCTCAGCACCTGTTTCGAAGAACAGTGAAAGATTCTTACCTATTTAAGGGAGTCTCTGAAGATCTCATTGTGCAATTGGTAATAAAAAATTCCGTCCTGCATAACTTGCAGCACTGTTTCTTGGTTTCAATTACAAAGAATATATAAACTTAACAGCATTATACTCCTGCGAAAACCAAAAACATCAGTCCCTATTCAGTAAGAGATTTTGGGAGTCGTCAGCAATTAATCCGTACTAATCATTATTGACTCTCACAATTGGGAGTACCTTTAAGTTTGGTGACATTTATTTATGCAGGTATCAGAGATGAAAGCTGAATATTTTCCACCTAAAGTGGAAATTATATTGCAAAACGAGATACCCACAGATTTCTACATTTTGGTATCTGGATCAGTGGTATGTAGCATCTCTTTCTTTATTTTATCGTATGCAGCTCTCAAGATCCTATTTCTCACATTTTTTAATCTCATTCACACAATTGCAGGAAGTGTTGTCATACAAAAATGGAACAGAACAGGTAAATTGAGAAGTTCCATCATTGAAACAAAATCTTTTCGTCCTTGTGCTTTATTCCTATTATACTCCCTGTTGCATCTAATGAAAGGTGTGATAGTTATATCTATAATGACCTGAAGGTAGAAGAGCATTGTATTAGCTTTTTCACTTTTTTTTTTAATAACTCGAGCCTAGAAATTAATGGAAGATAATTATTTAACAGTAAAATAGTACATCTGTTCACTACATCTTCACCTACTCTGCAAAAATCGATATATATGCCACAGAAGAATATATCCGACTATAGATCATGTGAGGAAAGGACAAAATACTTCACAATATATCCAACCATTTACAAAGTTTGAAAACATGTTATTTTAAACAAGAGAGAAAGGCAACAAAAATCAATTTGGGTAACAGAATCAGGTCATTCATGCTTATACGTAAGACAATTATATACAGTTAAATTTTTTGCATTGAACTGAAAATTGTTTCTACAGTTTTTAGCAAATATGGGACCTGGAGACATGATAGGAGAAATTGCGGTACTGTTTAATACTCCACAAACTTTCACCGTGAGAACTAAGAGACTTTCTCAAGTTGTGCGCGTCAGTCATCATCATTTCAAGCAAATGGTACAACCACACAATGATGGAAAGACAATCATCTCTAACTTTATACAGGTTTGGAAATTGCAGATCTTACAATACATCTTGCAATCCATATTTACTTGTCAGCATAAGTCTACAATATTAATAATTATCGTATATTCTTTTTTTTATCAGTAATCAAAATATCGTACGAGAGAAAATAAGTACAAGTTGGTGAACTTAAAAAAAAAAGCTCATAGCCCTTCTTTTACAGAAAGATTCTTTTATACTCTTAAAGCTATATCCCACCAAAATAATTGACAAAATTGATTTAAGAGAACAAACATAAGAGGCTTTCCATCATCAAAAATGTCTCTTTTATGTTTCCAAATGCACCAAAAATGCAATGAGGCGACAAACAAATCTCTTTTTTGTCAACCTCTCCAAATGCCCCCACTTCTTCATAAGACTCCTCACAGAGCTCGGTATCACCCACTCTACCTCATGCTCTTTCTATAAGATCACTCTAAATGTGCACTTGTATTCCCTAACTCGTTTTCCATTCTCAATATTTGAGAGTCTTGGGGTATCAACCACTCTAGGCTATGTTCTTTTTATAAGGTCACTCTAAATGTGCACATGTATTCCCTCTGTGTTCTCCATTCTCAGTATTTGAAAGGTTTGAGACAAGTGTTGCTAGAAGAAATACCACATCTCACAGACTTGCTGGGCGACTTGGATAAAGAGGTTTTTTTCCATATTTATTGTGACATTTTGTTTTTGGAAATAGTAATAGACAAAATAGCTATAGGAGGGCAATTTCAAAAAAAAATGTCCTAAATTTTGCTCCAAAAAAAGTAGGATGAAATCATCATATTTTTGTGTTTGGCAAGCTAGATGCTAGTCTTGTAGGTCATGAATTGCTTTGATTGCATGGTATGTTAATGAGATATATTTGAAAAGCTTACAAACTACCATCTAAAAGATAAATTTCAAAGCATGTGCTATAAGCCTCATTTTATTTTTATAGATTATTGATGACCTTTTACTATTTTGTTATTTGCAGCATGAAGAGCGAAACATAGAAAAAATTAAAAATGACGCATTGGATTCTCAGGGAGATGAAGAAACAGATGGTAACTTACTGCCTTTGTATGAATAATGACTAACATATACATTGAAAGTAGGATGGCTACAAAAAAAAATGCTAAATTAAATTGAAATGAGGGATGCCAAAAATAGTGATAAGACATATTAGCATGCAAGAGGCACCTATTTCCTTAAGAACTAGAGAATGTTTCAATAGCACTGCCCAGATAAATGACAACTTGATCCGTATATGTTAATTGTGTTGAATTTCCGTTGATACTCTTGCAAAAAAGCTCAGTTTCTAAACTTTCAAGTTATATCTTAAATTTACTTTAATAATGTCATTGAGCTTTATGTTTGCATGTGCCTTTGGTCGTCACATAACTTTGATTAGACAGAACAATCATATAAGAACGAATTCCATAGAATTTGACAAGGAATTTACATATCAAGGTTGATCGTTTTTGACAAACCTATTTGTCCAGAAGTAAACAGCGGTATTGGAATTCTTAAATGTTCATGGAATGATGCTTTAAACCATTGGTTTAAACTATAGGCATACTAATAGATTCTGCTTAACATGACTGAGATTTTGACCCACTTTTTTGTATATTAGAGCTTTATACTAAAAATGGATAAGGCTTAGATGGAGACCAGTATATAATTCTGTTGCTCAATCATATTAATACATTTCATGTAATCATTTGGCAGGACGAGTGGAAACTTTTATGTCTTTACGATCTACACATTGCAAGAGGGTGATAATTCATGGACATTGCCCAGATGAAAACATCAATAATGGCGACAGCATGGGTAAACTAATACTTCTACCACATTCAATAGAAGGAATCCTCATATTAGCAGGTATTATCATATATAGAATTTTTTAAACTAAGATGTGTAAGCTCTGACAATGGCCAAAGAAATCCATAAGATAATTCGGGAAATAGCTATCCACCAATATATTTCCAGGTCCTACAAGCAAAAGAAATCCTCATCTAATATTCTGATTTCAAACTACTTTATGGAAGGCAAATTATAAAAGAAAGTATTAGTTAATGCCTTATCATAGTTTGATGAATCATCATAGTACAATAAATTTTATGTACACAGGACAACACAGATTTTTCAAGAGTAGTGCCTTTGAAATTATCATGTTTTTTTTCATGTCCTACTCGAATTAGTCTGAGAAAAAACAATTAGATTTTTAATCTATTTCTATGTGGTTAATGCAGAGAAAAAGTTTGGCAAAAGAGGAAATACAGTTCTAATGGCTGATGGCTCAGAGGTAGAAGACCTGAATGCTTTAAGAGAGAGCGATCACTTATTTATTGTTTGAACATGAGGTTTGTCCTGCTCCCAATTAATATCCACAATTCCATGCATAAAATCTCATGCAAGTGTAAAGATTCTAACCATCTAAAACATACAAAGAAAATTTATGCAAGAAATAGTGTTCTGTGAGACAGCTGTGTCCCCACACAGGATGACAGGAAGGGAGGGAAGGGGGAGAGAGAGAGAGAGGCTCACAGAATTTACTTTATTGCCTGGCAGTATAACAATGCAAGCGGCTTTCTGGAATTGCTCTCGCTTCCTCCAAATCCCTATTCCAATCAATAGAAGGGACTACGTTTTTCTGTCTTCCATTATCCCAGCAGAGTTTTGATCAATGTTGCTGCCAAATACAACAAAAAAAAAAAGTAGATTTTTCTCTTATAAGAAACAAAGAAAAAAGGCTAGAAACATGACCAAATAAAACCATAACACAAGTTTTTTTTCTTTATAATCATCGATATTTGTCACAGCATAAAACCTTATAAAAAAGGAATAGAGAGACATACGATTGAAGTAGTTTGTAAATGAATAACTCAATGTGGCTATAAGCACCAAAAATAACATTCTAGAAAAGCATGCACGCAATTTTACGCAATCAAATTTGATATTTACTTCAGTAGTCTAGTGAAAACAATGAATACACGGCTCATAGGTCCACTATAATTTGGAATGACTCCATAGCTGATATTTGATAAAGACACAGAGAACTTAGAAAACAGGAAAAAAAAAAAAATCAATTAGCTTGTCTGTTATAATGTGCATTTGAATAAGGAGAAATTTCCAATGGCGTTAAAAAGGCAGATTCGACTTTTTCAGCATCCTAAACAATAGCGATTCAAGTAAACACAACAACAATAATATAGGAGAATATTATACTCACTCTCCAAACATCTTAATAAGCTTGGGACTCGCTACGCAAACGAAAAGATATCGGATTGTTAAACTATGCTCTTTAGGGTTGTTAACTACACAGAGTCCCATACTTATATCTAGATATACATTGAATAAGTTGCAAAAGATTAAACGCTTAAATTGTTTCTGAGTATCAGCAGACCTGATCATCTCAAGCATATTCTCCATTGCTCCTTGGATCTTCCGTGACATATCGACACCAGTTAATAAAGATGGCAGATTATGAATCCACAATCTGGTGGTGCATATGCACATATGCGTCTCCTTGGCGCTTCTTTTAGTGACAGTTGATGAGAACAGATCAAGCATCTGAAGATAAAACGAGTGGGAAAAATCTATCTTCCTTTTATCATCTTTAGCTGAAAAAAATAAATAAATACAGTCAGTTTGCACAAGTTTTTCCGACGCGGTTGCATTATAGTTTTTATCTTATGGCCATATGGAATCTCCTCGAAACTACAAAAAAAAAAACGAATAGTGAACCCAAACTACAAGTGAATGGCGTCATCAAGACATTCCACTTTATCTAACCCAGAGTAAAATCAGTCGAGGAAATATTCATTTAACAAACAACGCCTCATAAAATTAACAAACTGAGTCGAAAATAACAACGGAGAATAGTTCGATTCAAACAAGCAGCGAAAAGAACAACAAAATTGTGGGTCGCCTATAAATGTAAGCGTAACATGGAAACTCACACGCGGTCAATGACGAGAGAGAGAGCCGGAGATGAGAAAAGGAGAAATGAGATTCAGCATCTGAAGTGAAGTAGGCGGAACTGCAGATAAAGATGGTGAGTCGGCCATGAAAGAGAGAACGAAACTAGGCAGGAGGGGGGAAACAAATCCCCGTCTCTTTATAGTGCGCCCCGAGAACACAGGTTTACTGTTGATAATTTGAATCTTCCCGGGTACATGAGAAATAATGGGCCGGGTGGCCCATAGGCCCATAGACCTGTCAAGTCAAGTATTACTGGTCTCTATCTCGTGTGTTATTAATTTCAAATTGTAAACAATAATTAATTTAAGGAAGAGGTTCAAAAATAGAATAAACTTATGGTATAATTTTAGATAATATTAAAATATAAAAAATATTATAGTTATAAAATAGGAAAATTAACAAAACAATCACTGATCTATAGAATCAATGACAAGTCAACCACATAACAATTTTCGCTAACAAATAAAATATTCAACTATGAGAAATGAACAAAACAAACATCGCTGTTACATTTTCCGTTAAATAACATTTTCTTTCTGCTACATAAAATGAGTCATTGAAATAAGATTCAGGAAAGATTATTTTCGTCAAAAGAAAGATGACTTTCTGCAGAGGAAAGACGACGTCTTTTCCAATCAAATTGTGAATTCTTCTAAGTGATTTGACGTCTTTAGGAAAGAGTAATCTCAATAAAGAAAAGAAAAGACTTCGATTAATAACTGAAAATTATTCATTTATTTCGATTTATCAAACTTTAGTCCTTCCCTAAAATTATTGTTTTAAATGCAGATCAGATGACAATATAATGCTGGAATTGTTGAGAGGAAAAAAGTTTTTCTTCGTCAGTGATTCTATTAACAGAAATATGTGAGAATCTCTAGTTTGCATTTTGAAAAACTCAGCCAAAAATCAAAACAAGGTATTCGAAGCGCATGAGAAAAGATATTTTTCGAGTGGAACATTCCTATTATTTCATTTTCAAAGTAAGGTCGTTGTTAACAGCGATGTTTGCGTAATTTATTTTTTATAGTTGAGAGTTTTATTTATTAGCGAAAATTATTTAGTAATTAACTTGTATTGATCTCATAGTTCAATGGTTGTTTTGTCAATTTTCCTATAAAATATTACGATTAGTTAAAATAATAGAACATTTGCACTAATAAATTAATGAAATAAAAATAACACATCGTAACATAACATAAAGTTTAAGTATAAAAATTAGAATATTATTATTTACAATTGATATTTGCTTGATCAAGCAATGTTTTAGTGTAACTCTTGTGGGTCGCATTTCAATTGAGCAATAACAAAATACTAATATGATTCGTATGTGATGTCAAGAATATTCTTTTTTAGTGAATAAAATTTGGAACATATAAAAAATTAGGCAAAATTAATATTAAAATGGTTAATTATTTTTAAAATGGTGATTGAATGATTAATATATATATATATATATATATATATATATATAATATAGAAGAAAGCCATAATAATCGCCAGATTAATTCGTGGTGGCGGAGTTGTCAGACGTTCGACAAAACCAGGAGTCGGAGGCAGAGTCAGATTTGTCGTTTTCTGGTGACTGCTCTTCAGAAAAGCCAACGATGATGAGAATCTGCAATTATAGTTTTTCATCGTTTTCAATTACTTTCCCTTTTTCTTTTCCTTGTTTTCTTTTCTTGGATTAGTTATCAGTTGCCGTCATTTCTCCAGTTCCACTCAGTTTTATTATTTACTGTTCGTTTTCAAAAAGAATTGAAAGGAAGGAAAGAAATGGCGTTGAAATCATTCCAACGATGGAGGAAAATTCTCTCTGGGTGTCGCCAATTACAGGAGCTGATATAGAAAAAGCAAGTTTTTAAAGAAGTTGATGGAAAAAATTACAGGGGGGGATGATGGAGGTCCAGAAAAAGTAATGATTTTAATGCATGGCTGGCTGGGTTGTACAGAATGTATTTTAGTTGAATAAAAAAACCAAAATATCGGAGAGAAGAATGAGTGGAGAAGATGATGCAGCCTGCAGGTGTTAAAGTATTTCAGGAGAGAGAGAGAGAGAGAGAGGAGACGGAGGAGTACTGAAGAAGTTCCATCAGACATACTCTCTCACACAAACATATGATTTAGATTTGTTTCTTGATTTGGGTATTTTCCCTCTCAAACATCAGATCTTCGTGAAGCTTCCTGGTCGCAGGAGAGAGTGATTAAAAGGGTGAGCTCTCTTCCTCCTCATCTATTCTTCGTTTACCTCTCTCTCTATCTCTGTCTATTATCGGTGGTCTTTCAGATGTAGTATCGA
This sequence comes from Begonia loranthoides, assembly GCA_022433065.1. Taxonomy (NCBI): domain Eukaryota; kingdom Viridiplantae; phylum Streptophyta; class Magnoliopsida; order Cucurbitales; family Begoniaceae; genus Begonia; species Begonia loranthoides. Next base: position 28,602,115 of record CM039479.1, on the reverse strand, counting down.
AGGTCTTGCTCTCTTTCCCTCTGCATGTTTATTTGTTTTTTTTTTTATGGGGTTGCTGCCACGGTTCTAAATCTAAAGGATCTTCTTGTTATTTCTTTTGCATCCTTAGTTTCATTTCTGCCTCTGGTTATCTGTTTTTCCCCCTTCTTTGTGTATATCGTCTTGTATTGCTGAGATTTGCTCGAAGCCGGTCCGCCGGAGACATGGCATTCATATCATCCGATTTGTAATCTGGGTTATTCCAGTGCAACTGGCATTTCTTGTATGATAGAAAAGAAAATCAGTACTACTGATTCTTCTTGAAAAAGTGAACTTTTAACTAGATTGTGTTTCGTTTCTGAGTTTTGCTGGTCTGAGGTGCCATTTAGACGGCAACTCTCATTTGTACATTGATTGGTTTTCTTCCTCTGTTGTCCGCAATAACTTATTCTTGAGTTCGATCTATTTATTCATTGAAAGTTCTCAACTCGACACAGAAAAAACGAAAGACTGGGCATTTGGCAGAGAAGGGTTTTGCTGTGTTTTTGGGACGATGCTGAGGAAGATGAGCAGGTCGTTCAAGAAAGATCAACGGCAGACAAGTCGGGAAACATCTCCAGATTCGGATTCGATTAAGAGTCCGACCTCTCCTCTTGATCGTGTTTTTTCAAATCTAGATCACACCCTCCGATTGCCTCCATCACCAGGCCGGGAGAATCGGAAGAGCTGGGATTGTGGTAAAGTAGGGCTTGGGATTATCGAATTTGTTGGGGAGGATATGAAGGAGTCTGAGAAAAATTTTCCATTATCTGAGAGCAAGAACATTGTCTTTGGCCCTCAAATTAGGACTCATTCTCTAAAATCCATTTCTTCTTTTAAGGCTCCTAATTCATTGCCCAAAAGCTCCTCAATTTTTTCCCAAGCTCGGGTTGAATCTCCCTCGCAACAGGCCAATTCTGATGTTCTCTTGGAGATAGGAAAAGCTGCATTAGAGCCCGAGCAGTTCAGAAAGTTCAGGGCCTCATTTTCAGCTCCCTCTGCTTTGGACAGTTCAACCAAGTTTTCAGCCTGTTTATCGATTGGATCTCTCTCTACAGCTCAGATTGAGCTTTCTGAAGATTATACTTGTGTAATTTCGCATGGTTCAAACCCTAAAACCACTCATATTTATGGTGACTACATTTTAGAATGTCAGTCTAACGATTATAGCCATTTTGGTAAGGAGGAGATAACACCACCCATTTCCGCCCAGTTTCCCTCAAGTGGATTTTTGAGCTTCTGTTATTGTTGTAGCAAGACCTTGGAAGAGGGGAAAGACATTTACATGTACAGGTATGCTATGAATGAACTTTGAGCTTGCTCCTTTTTCTCCTCTTGATTTTAATGGAGGAAGATACTGTTTGTTGCAGGGGTGAGAAAGCATTTTGCAGCCTGGATTGTCGTTCTCAGGAGATTATGATGGATGAAGAATTAGAGAAATCCAAGAACACGGCTCATGGCAATTGTCTGGATCCCGAAAAGAGTGAGGAGCGTTTTGAAGCTGGCATCGCCATTGCAGTGTGAGGCGCCAAGCTTCTGTCTTCTGAATCCACCGTGCCCATGATTGAAGAAAGTGTTGTAGCAGAAGCCCCTGATCGTCTGTTTACAGAGAGCTGTTTATGTTCATCTCTTGCCAGCCATGGATGATCGTTTTGTACATTGTTGCTTCTGCTGATTTGCTTTTCATTTTTCATGGTTTTGGTGGATGATTGATTTTCTTGGCAGATTCCCCGAAATAAGAAGTTGACTGAGTTTGAACGATTGGAAAGTAAATCATTTGGGAATGGCTTCTAAATTCCGGCTGGATTTACCGATAATCTTTCTATATTTGCCATGTAAAAATCCATTTCTGATTTCATGGTCTTTAACGTTATCTCCCCATTTTCCGAGCTTCTTCTTCCCCAGCAAACGACGATTTCAGTGGAATTCTTCTGTGACAGCGGATAAGAACTTCTGAGAATCCTCGAAATTAACTATGCAGGCTCGTCCTAGTAAATGGACGAGGATATGACGTGGGATGACTAATCTCAAAGCCATAGTTCTACGTCACTGCAGGAGCAACTAGGGTGAGTGAGAATCAACGACTGCTACAACTTGGCTTTCTTGTTTTGATAATAATTCCAAAAAAGAAAAGATAGGAGAGAGAAGCGGCAACGGTCCTGAAAGAAAGGCAGATCTGAAACGTGAAGTCTGACCGGGTCTGGGCAGTGAGTGAGTGAGTGGATGTGGGTGTGGGTGTGGGTGTGTCTGTCTGTGTCCCCTCCTCCGCGCTCTCCTGGCCTCCACCGTCCGCCTTTTCTTCACGAGTCCCTCTCTACTTACATTTAATGAATCTCTCACCTCATCAAATCAACCATGAGCCCACCCTTCAAATCTCTTTGAAAACTTCACCCAATTTTGGCTCTGGTCTTCCTCGCCCGAAACTAAAGCCATAAATTATGAACACCTCCATCGTTAAATAAAAACTGACTTGGACAACTCAACAGTTAGTTCAAGGACACTCAGGTGAAATTGATGGGTTCATAAATCGTGCGCTCTTTTCTTTCACTTTCACACTCTCCTACCACCACTGTTCTTAAAGCCTAGAGTTGGGTGTTATATTTGGTTTCTCGGATTTAAAACAGGCCAGATTTTGATGTTTTCTCCACTGCTATGAAGAAAAGGATTCATTTTCTCCTGTTTTCCACTCTAGTTTTGCTATTTTCTCCGGCCAATTCTCAACAACAGCCTGTTTTTAATTTCCACAATGCAGAAATCGAGGTGCCACCCTCGCCCGTCTTCGAAAATCCTAGAATCAAGGAGGCTTATACTGCCCTCCAAGCATGGAAGCAAGCCATCGTCTCCGATCCCTTCGACCTGACCTCCAACTGGGTGGGATCCGACGTCTGCAACTACACAGGGGTCTTCTGCGCCCAAGCTCTCGACGACCCTTCCATCCAAACCGTTGCCGGTATTGATCTGAATCACGGCGACATTGCCGGGTATCTTCCTGAAGAGCTTGGATCCCTATCTGATATTGCGTTGTTTCACGTAAACTCCAATCGATTTTGCGGCAGAGTTCCCAGAAGTTTCCGGGAGTTGAAGCTTCTCTTCGAGCTCGACCTCAGCAACAACCGACTTGCAGGGAGGTTCCCTGACGTCGTCATTGATCTGCCAAGCCTAAAATATCTGGACCTTCGGTTCAATGAGTTTGAAGGAAAAGTCCCCAAAGCCCTATTCGATAAAGATCTTGACGCCATTTTCATCAACCATAATAGATTTGCTTTCGAGCTACCTGATAATCTCGGCAACTCACCGGTTTCTGTCATTGTACTTGCTAATAACAAGTTTCACGGATGCATGCCGGCAAGCTTTGGAAACATGTCCAAGACACTGAATGAAGTAATATTAAGGAACAATGGCCTGAGCTCTTGCTTGCCCGAGGAAATCGGAATGGCGAGGAATGTGACGGTGTTCGACGTGAGCTTCAATAATCTTATAGGTGAGCTACCGAAGACAATCGGTGGAATGGTGAGTTTGGAAGAGTTCAACGTGGGGCACAACAAGCTCAGAGGGACTGTCCCTGATAGCCTGTGTTCACTTCCGAAGCTGCACAAGTTAACCGTAGAGTACAATTATTTTACCGGGGAGTCGCCGGCGTGTTTCGATCTGCAGAAGTTCGACGACGCCAGGAATTGCTTGCGTGATAGGTCTAATCAAAGATCCACGCTGCAATGTAAAGTCTTTTTATCCACGCCTGCTAATTGCAGTGCCTTGGAATGTAAATCCTTCGTTACATCTCCTCCGCCTCCGCCTCCACCTCCACCTCCACCCCCATCTCCTCCCCCGCCTACACCGCCACCACCATCTC